>WFMF01000370.1:0-104820 GCA_011033025.1 Beroe forskalii
TTTTAAGTTACCATACATTGGCGACATTTCATCGAAAGTCAAACAATGTATTAGTAAGGATTTACTGGGAAATGTCAGTTAATTTATTTGAACAGTTATTCTAAATTATGTCATAAGTTCAGTTTTAAAGATGACAGCCAAAACACTCAAACATGATTTGGTATAGGATCACTTGTAGTTGTGGGCGACGGTATATTGGTGAGACTTGTCGTGCTCTTCGAACACGGTTTGAAGAACACATGAAGACAAGTGGAACTGGTATGACCGAAGTTGGAAAACACTTGGCGGCAAATCCAAGTTGCCAAATTATGTTTGAGGACTGTGATATACTAACGTTTCAAAGCAAAATGTTTAAACGAAAAATTAAAGAAAGCTTATATATACAGGGATACGATGATGGAACATTAATTAATGATAAACTGAAATCAGTACCGTTATTCTCATTCAATTTACCAACATATCAAGACCAACTGTAGGGCAGAATTTTCCCCACCTATTGACAAGGTCAAGACACTAAGTCACTGAGCAACAGAGTGTCGGTATGCAGTGACGTATGACAAGCATAGGTTTGAGCGGGAACTCTCTCTCTCTTACTAGCTCACGTACATCATTACGTCAATGTACTGAGTACAGTGCTCGTGCCTTGACATTGCCAATTGCTGTGTATATTGTATAATGTATATTGTACTACATAATAGCAGATGTAGATTGCCGTATAATATATTCAGTGCATTTTCTAATAAATTAATTTAATTCAATTATTTATAGATTTAGTTAAGATAAGAGCTAGTGATATGAATATGTTGTGTGTCAGTTGTTGTTCTAACCAATAAACTTCTCAGAATGTATGACTATGATGAATGATATATTCATTGAAATATCACAAGAACACGACGTTTTAATTGTTACAATTGAAGATGTTCGTAACCACTCTACTCGTCCTATTTCTGATTAAGTATTTGAATCATTAAACTGTTTAGTGTATCATGATGTAAAAGCATCATACGTGCCCAATTAAATTAACGCCTAGTTAATCAGTATAGCTGTATATCTTTAAAACTGTAACAGCGTAACATGCATGGTTTTCATCAAGGAACCGTTCAAACGTTTCACAATCAGCTAGGGGTGCAGGGGGGTTCCAAATGATAAAGCCACTGTTGTTGCACAACAAAAACATCGTTATCAACTTGATAATTATGGCCCATGGCGGCAATAAATGAACAGTAAAATTGATAACGCAATATAAATTTAAACGATCCCTAACTGAAAACCTTCAATCAATATGACTGATTGTCATCTTATTATCCACACCAACAGTACCTTTAACTCTTTAAGTAAGAAAGCAGAAGTCAAAATATAAACTCGCATGTCCCTTTATTAATTCTCTTATCAAACTAGAAGTTGAAACCTTACAATGTACAGTTGGGATGTTCAACAAACACTTTTTTCTCCAATCAGTCTGAATATTTGATAATATTTTTCCTTTGGGGCCGATGAATTACCAGAAAAAAGACATTGGTTGCAAACTGCGGCTGTACATTGTACAGCCGAATTTAACAATTATTGACGTCTGTGTCATTCAACTGGAAATAGGAAATATACTTAAATTGCAATTTGGATCTTTTATTATAGCTAGGGTCAGGAAGGCAGATCTCTGAAGATGAAAGTATTAGTTAAGCTTCTCTACTCTTCTATTGTGTGTGGTCTAGTCAATGTCGAAGCCTCCCGTGCACTCGACTGCCACTCTTAGCTTCTCCCGGAGAGTGTGGTAGTCGTTGTAAGGAGGTAGGTCCAACCTGTTGAAACTGAAACACGATGTAGGGAAACCGTGGTGCTTTGGATCAATGTATTACATAGCCATTATCATGAATATGGTGGACTGCGATTTAATTATCTAATACCAATCTTTCAACATCTGAGGTTTCATTTTTTTTAAACTGTCCAGTATTTCGACTTACCAGGTATGAGCTCTGGGGAAGTCTCCTGGCGAGCCCCACTTTTCGATACAGAATTTCTGTGGTCCGTTAGAGCCTGGGAAAGGTAACGGTTGTGATGAAGATTGTTAGTAATTTGAAACAAACACAAGGTATTTAAATCCAAATACATTGTACAGTGTACATCAGTTCATCTACCATTATTGAGATAGGGCGGGTCGTTGCTGATGTTCACTGCCATAAACTTCACCATTTCAATACTCATGATCATCTAACTACTATGCTATGGCCTATGACAGTACTATGTACTTATGCATGCACTTCAGCACTTATACAGTTAATATTTTAATAGTACTATGCAAATAAATATCCACTATGTAGGCACTGATATATCATATTAGCCAATTTTGAGGGTACTTGTAGGCGTGCAATAATAAGTAATATTGCACTCCTCACATTGGCTAATACACTAAGAGCATGGCAAATGGTCATGACGCTAATAAAATTATTGCACTCGGCTTCGCCTCGTGCAATAATTTGGTATTGTCGCACTCGGCCTGCTCCTCGTGCGACAATATACGCTTAGAGCATGGCTGGGAATGCGCTTATAGAAATTATTGCACGAGGCGTAGCCGAGTGCAATAATTTGTATTGTCGCACGAGGAGCAGGCCGAGTGCGACAATATACGCTTAGAGCATGGCTGGGAATGCGCTAATAAAAATTATTGCACGAGGCAAAGACGAGTGCAATAATTTGTATTGTCGCACGAGGAGCAGGCCGAGTGCGACAATACCAAATTATTGCACGAGGCGAAGCCGAGTGCAATAATTTTATTAGCGTCATGACCATTTGACATGCTCTTAGTGTATTAGCCAATGTGAGGAGTGCAATATTACTTATTATTGCACGCCTACAAGTACCCTCAAAATTGGCTAATACCAAATTATTGCACGAGGCGAAGCCGAGTGCAATAATTTTATTAGCGTCATGACCATTTGCCATGCTCTTAGTGTATTAGCCAATGTGAGGAGTGCAATATTACTTATTATTGCACGCCTACAAGTACCCTCAAAATTGGCTAATACAAATTATTGCACTCGGCTACGCCTCGTGCAATAATTTCTATTAGCGCATTCCCAGCCATGCTCTAAGCGTATATTACCTTGAAGTTCTCTGAACCCATTCATGGGAACACGCGACGTCCCCGTGACAAACTGCAGGAGTCTTGCCCGGAATTCATTGTCAAACGAAAAGACTGCCTGTGGAGTAAGGGAACAAGAATTAGGAAGTGTTTTGGCAGTTCTTGTAATCACTTAGCAGTTAGCTAAGTGATTGCTATCAAGCAGTGAGGTAAGACTAGGAAATCATACAACTATTGCTGAGTGACTCATGTTCATTCTCTATCGTAGAGCTTGAAATGCGCTGTACTGATATTTGATTGAATAAGTAAGCTAAGAAACATTAGGTGGGAAGAAGAGTAGCAGAATAAACTTCGAAGTTTTCTTTTGTTTAATGAAGTTACAACTAAGAAATAAGTACAGATCTGGGAGTAATTCAGTAACAAGTGCCCCGTGTATGAGTCAGCTTTACCCCCTCAAGTGACTTGCTACCAGACTTAACTCAGCTTGACCCTCCTCAACCCACCTTCCAGAACCACACGACGACATGGTGGGTGGCTGAATAGCCCCCCTTGAAGTCCGTGTAGGTCTTCCAGTCCTCCACGTCTATCTGAGTGATGCCGCACATCAGGTACTCCAACTCGTTCTCATCGAACACCTGCACGAGGGGGTTTTAGGAGGAGAATGTTATATAACGAGGGTATAAAATCACGAGGGGGTTATATACCCTATATAACGTGGTGATGATATAGCGAGGACGGTTATATGACGAGATGATAATGTAACGAGTTGATGATATAACGTGTCATCATGAGAAGGAGACAATTCTTATGTTCGATTACTCTTAGATCTATGTTAACATGCTTACAAGCGGATTCAAGTAGCCGAATCCACTTGTAAGCATGTTAACAGATTATATTCTAATCAGTAGCAACTAGCACCTGGGTTAATTGAAGAAACGCCAAAATACTTGCTTAAGTTGTCCAAACTGGACCTATAAAAGTACTGAAAACATCGTTACATTTACTGAATCCATGCGTTGCCATGGTTTCACACAGCATGTATAATATGGAATACTCACAGCTAGTTTTGAGAGTGGTATCACATCATTGAACCCTTTCTTGAAGCTCTTAACTTGAGAGGCGATGCGGTCAACGAACTTCCAGTTGATGTAAGCACTGTAAGTGTTCACAGTCAGTCACAGAATTGAATGGATTGACAAAGTGAAATAAAATTACTTGAAGTGTGTTTGTGTACGTCAACCTATGACCCATATACATAGGACTTATTGACAACCTAGGTTGTTGTTATGAAAATTGGAAACGAACTCTAGTGTATCTAGAAAGAAGTGTACCAATAAAAAGGGTGTATCTAAGTGTCTAGAAAACATAATTCTGTACTGCATTATTGCTGTGTACTGTACTGTACTATTGCTGTGTATTATTGCTGACCTGACGTAACCGGCTTTGTTGAAATTAGTGACATCTATGTTCTCACCGTTAGTAACCAATGGTGTTTCCACTAACTGAAATCATGTACATTGTGACTTGCGAGTAATTACTGTGCCTATTTGAAGTACGGTTTACTAATCACCAGACTGTATTATTATCATGGTATTTGTGCTTCATGTTGACTGGCAAGGGAGGATCATATTGCAGCACATTCTGCACTGTGATAAAAATATAACTTACTGAGTGGTGCAAGTATCATTCTATCACATTTCATGTACTTCAACAGTGATTATAGTCGCAGTTAAACGGACAATCGATAATCAGGCTAACAGTGAGATTGTAACTATTAACCCAAAGCTGTTGTACCAAGTGGCAAGTTGCCTAGTTTCAGCATGTAGTTTAAGTTAGCATTGATGAAAGAACAGAATATGAATGACAAATTGGTCACCGTACGAGACATGTAGGCATATTGTTGGGAATTAGAATCGCCAATTTTCGAATGACCAAAATTTCGATCCTCAGAACTGAGGATCGAAATTTTGGGGGTTCGAAAAAATGGTGATCAACGTTCTATGATGTCAATGACATTCTCGACATTATTTTGAAATTTTATGGTGTGTGAAAATACGGGGATCTTTTCATATTATCCCCAAATCTCATTCCACATAAATGTAATATGTCTCGTATTGGAACACACGGCGACACCAGCTTAGATAGTATTTATGTAAACCTGTCCGAACTTGTCCTCGGAGGCAGTGAAAGTAAGACACAAGTCCTCGGGATCGTTGTCAATGATCCACTTGAGACTGTTGTAAGTCTCAGTGTCCACCTCGGCCATGTCTTCCAGGGTGATCTTCTTACCCAGAATCAGCTTGTAGAACGGACGGATGAAGAACCCTGGGAGGAGAGGAAATACCTACCTTGATAAAAACCTTTGAATTTACCTGGGAGTGGGATAATATCAGCTTGAATGTTTCAATGCTTGAAATGTGAAGGAGACACTCTGTGTACTGGTTAATCCAAGTTAATAGATTCAAGTATAATAATAGTGTTTCAGTTGCTGCCCTAGGTAATCTTTTTATCACGTGACATAGCCGGCCAAAACTCTAATACTCATTGCTTTATTGTGCCTACTTAAGTACTTCAACGGACATCAGATAACAGATTTACTGTTGTCTGGTGTGCGTCTGTTTGGTAATACGATTTTCTTTATAATTCTGTGGCTCTGTAATTTTTCTAAATCTACAGCATGATATGCAATAAAAATACGTAATCTATGGTAGATTAGAGCCTGCAACGAAAGAAAAATCTAAACCTTACTCAACCCAACCCTCTATGCAAACTGTCTAAGTGTCTATTTGGTAAAAGAAGAATAAGCAAACAGCTCAATTTACATAGATAGTAGATACCATGACCCATTTTCTGTATGCGAATTTATGAATATTTCACGAATGGAAGTGAATCATGAATCACAAGTGGAATAGCGCAGAATGGCGCGTTTCATCAACTATCAACAGCTTACACACTGGCATTATATTCCAGATTCTAATTGGAGACAGGAGTTCTACCACATTTATACTTTTATGTTATACGAAAGTTAGCAGATTCTTTTACTAATCAGAATGCCTTTCATTACAAAACAGCATGTATGCATCTATTTCACTTACCATCCACTAGTTTGCCATGGTAGACTGCCATAGCACACACCCTTCCGAAGAACTGGAAGAACTGTTCATGTTCCGGGTTACAAAGTCCAGAAATAGGGTTTATTTGCAGCGTGTAGTTGTCACTAAAACAAATGAAATTGGTAGGTTATCAAAGCTTTGAAGGCTGCAGGAGTGGTTGAAAATGAAATTACAGGCGTATAAACGTTAGATTTAGGATAAGTGAGCAGTGACTGGGGACTGTATACAAACACAACTACGATTACAGAGAGACATACATGGCTGAGTATTCCCAGAGCCCGTAGTAAGGGTTGAACATCTCTCTAGACAGGGCGTAGAACCACTCCCTACAGGGAGAGTGGGATTAGAGTGGGGATTAGAGTGGGGATCAGAGTGGTGATTAAAGTGGGATTAGAGTGGGGATTAGAGGGGGATTAAAGTGGGGATAAGAGTGAGTGGTAGGGGGACAGACAGCAAGTTAGTTGGTCAGAGAGAATATCTTATAATATGTTAAATACCTAAAATAGATTGGGTATTATAAAGCGTTTCATTCAGTTCTATTGAAATTGAAAGGGTTCGTGTTTTAAAGAGTTTGAATAATCCTGGGAACTGTGCCCGGAACCCGGGTGCAAGCATTACAAACCTAGCAACACCCCCGTAGTCGAGCCCAGGCTCCCCCTCAAAAGTAATCCACAATCTCCTCAAGAGGTCTGCAGGAGACTTGGCCATCACGCTGTTGAAACTGTCCTCCAGAATCCCGCTCCGTTTCACCTTTATGTCCACTTTGCCACCAGGATTCTAGGTATATGGAGAGGCAGGGTTACATATAGACCCACCTAAAGTTATAGAAGTTTCTGGAAAGAAATCCAAACCAATCAATAATCAAAGTGTAACCCATGATTCGAAGCCTGGGGCTCAGGGTAAAACTCCCCAAATACCGCTGAATGTAACTCATGTCGGCAGTCAGGTTTAAAACCCCCTAGCATATACCAGTTTACTACTGGAAGTACTCACGTCTGGTTTGGGGAGGTTGGCTTTGAAGTTCTCGTACTTGACCTTGTAGTCCCTGCTGTACTGGATGGCAGGTCCTGACGACACCTTCGTCTTCCGGGGGTCCTCCCACTGTGTCGACTTGGTCGTGTGGTCCACGTAGAACACCCGCCCGTCCGCGTGCACTCGCATCTCCCAGCCGTCCGGCAGCGGGTCGTCTTGTCTGAAGGGGGGGGGGGGGTCAGCGGGTCGTCTTGTCTGAAGGGGGGGGGGGTCAGTGGGTCGTCTTGTCTGAGGGGGGGTCAGCGGGTCGTCTTGTCTGCAAGGTTTTAAATGCGTACTTTCAAAAGCAACCCTGGTATGAGGGGCAATGTTGTCAGGGAGTAAGATCAGGAGGTAGGTTAATCTGCTGAGAAGTCTCTATACTTCTATCTCTTTATTATTTAACTAGAAAGGCCCGTTGGGCCTGCTAGATAATACAGGACCAAATAATAAGCTCTCAAAAAGTTTATGAAGGAGCAGAATTTACCATTATTCGTTGCTTACTTTTAGTTATGCTGGACCGTGCAAGTTTTGATCATTATAATTTGCTTGTATGATGAATTTAAATCTGAAAATTAAAACCGATGATCGTACTCATACTGAACGTTGAATCAAAGCATTGATTTACGCCAAGAGCAGTATTCCAATATAAATATCGCAATGTGCTATGCCCAAATTCGATTCAGTTTGATTTTGATTTTGTTCAATCTTAAACTGCTATAAATTCACATTTTCCGTTACCATCAACTCAGCATTGATTTAAATCGACCGACGTCTGTTACAGATTTATGAAGAGATGCTAACGGAAATAGCCTCCACGATGCCAGCCATACCCGTTCTCTATTTCCAGATCTTGAATTTCAAATGAAAAACAGTTAACACGTCTTTCTTTCAAACGCAAAAACGCAGCAATCAACAACGTATCAGAAAGCACTCGCATAGAACTGATCATGATCTGCACGTGCAGAATATCTGTATCCATAGCAACGGCGCGACTTAGCCCAGCTTAGCCTTCGTTTCTCTTGATATTTTCTTGGCAAGCTCAGATTTATTTGTATACGGAAGCACAGACAAACATTATTCACGTGTGACTTTACTTCTTACTTATAAAGTCGCATTTCGTGTTTTTTTACGTCACGCCCCATGGCAACGCGCGCGCAATGGGAGAAATTGCACGTGCAGATTAATTGCGCGCGCGCGTTCATTACTGTTTAATGCTGTTTTAATTGCGTTGCTTCGTAACATTTGATATGATTGGAATTTTTTGATGCGGTAAAAAGTATTCAAGAAATTTGAATTGTGGGATTTGAAATTTGCGAACAAGGTGCTGCGTAGCAGCGCCTAGTAATAATATAATATTGATCACGAATACTCGAAGAGAAGATTCAAGATTCTATTATTAAGCTTTTTCATGAAATATTTTGATTTTCGGGGACCTGACCTCCAAAGATGCGTTGTTTGATTATTCAGCGCACATAGAAAAGATTTGTTCAAGCTTTTATCTATCTTGTAATCTCAGTAATATATTATCTTTCATCTATCTTATGATATTGATCACGAATTGAAGATTCTTTTGTTAAGCTTTTTTATAGCATTTCGGGGGCCTACAAACTTACAAAGATGCGTTCTTTGAATATTCATTGCACAAACAAAGATGTATCTAAGCTTTTATTTATCTCGTAATCTTTGTTATTTATCTTTTATAATCTTATAATATTTATCGCAAAAATGATCACTCTGCAGCTCATGAATTCAGCTATTTCAAAACTTCAAAAGTTTTTTTGAGTGACTAAATTTTGTTCAAGACACTCGAAACACATCGCTTGGTGTATTTCTATCATTATCATACTTGCTTGAACGAGCCTTTATCCTTACCTTCCTTGGCTAATAGAAAGCCGATTGGGGAGTAGGCTGAATAGTATTCCATTTAACACGCCAAATTCCCGTCCCTAGCAAATAGCAAAGTCTGCTGTTGGAGGCAGGATAATGATCCTCAAAATCGGAATTTTGTTTATCATGAGATTGGCTTCGACAGAAAAAATTGTCATAGATTACGACAAGTACGATAACTTCATTGATTCTATCCCAGATCAGTTGGTAGATTTGGAATCCTGCTTTGAAAAGGCATTATATCAAATAAAGAAAAGTGGGCAAAGAGGCCTTGTCAGCATAGGAAGCAAAACAGAAGAAAAAGATTCCTTTCACTGTAGGTTCAATTTTGATACGGTTTATTATAAAACTGAATATATTGGCAGGAATTTTGCCCAGACAGTGAACAAATTGAAGACATTTGAATGGTGGTGCAATTCTAAAGATCACAGTCTACTATGTGATGGGAAGTCCGAGTGCCTCTCCGACGAATGCACGTGCTCGAATTCGTCAAATCATGTTTTCTACTGTTCAGACGGTTCGGGATGTGTGAGCCTTGACAAACTCTGTGACGAAATTCAAGACTGCCCAGACGCATCGGACGAATGCTTCTGCTGGGGGCACCGAGTCATAGAAACAAAAAAGCTGGGAGAAATGTGTCTCTCGGAGAGGCAACTATGCAGTCGGAATTTGAAAGACCTTCTTAAAACCATGACTCACGCAATGAACAAGAAGATGCGAAAAGGTTGTGAAAAATTCAGGTTTCGCACTAATCCTCTTCAAAAATGCATGGTTGCCGCATTTCTCGACGATAAGATTTATGACACATTCAGGAGGAACCCACACCAAATCCGTCCGTTTTGCCAAAACAACTGCTCCAAAGTGCCTGGCTTCACAGAAGGTAGCTGGGTGAAGTTCTGTAGTAGAATAGAGAAGGGATATCCCCACGACTACGAGTTTGACTGTGCAGACGAGGAGGGATCAGGAGTACCATTAGAGGCGCTGTGTGACGGAGCTGTGGACTGCAGTGAGACGGGGCTGGATGAGATGGGGTGTCCAGGGAGGTTCTACTGCTCTCCCAACTCTACTGAGTGGGTGGAGCAGGACAGGGTGTGTGACCACTCCAAGGACTGTAATAATGGGGTGGACGAGTGTGGGACTTGTCAAATAGACAACCTGTCTTCTTCAGAGTTTCTAATACAGTCTAAAGTAGTGGTAGGACTAACTGGGGTGCTGGCCGTAGCAATCATAACCATGAACAGTGTACAGGTAGTTGAGATGTGGGGAATGCAGTGCTCGACTAATGCTAAGGCAACAGAGAGAGTCTTCCTAATCAATCTGTTTCTCCATGACCTGGTAATGGGCCTTTACCTACTGGGAATTGTAGGGGTTGGCCTTGTTATCCGATTAAAAGGCCAATATTGCATGTTGGAAAGTGCTTGGAGATCAAGTTGGCTTTGCTCGGTCTTTGGCTTTTTCTTCAGTTCCGCTGCCCACGGCTCACTGTCAACTATAGCACTCATCAGCCATACCCGATGGAGGAACTGTGCAAAGATCGGTGCTCACATCAGAAAGAGATATGTTTTGGGTATGGTGGCGTCGGTGAATCTTATGAACTGGCTTCATTCCTTGTTACCTCTGTTGCCAACATCTATGATAAAAGATCTATTTGGCACTGAGGTGTTTTTCAAAAACTTGAAACTGAATCCATTTTTTGGTAAAAACCCTATAAATAGAACTCGACTGCTCATGGTCTACGAAGGGATGTTCAATCGTACATCATCAGATGTTTATGAAATAATCGAAACGATGAGAGGTGTGACTTCACAGAAAGAAATGTTTGACATTGAAGAAATCGGATATTACGGAAATACAGGCTTGTGTATTCATAACATTTTCAAAGAGCATGGTTCTTATACCATCTATAAAATTGCTTATTGCTCAACATTGGCGATTGTCCTAGGTTGTGTTATAGTGACATATATCGGAATCTTAATAAAACAAAAGAAATCTATGAAAAAAGTGGATATACCTGGCAATGCTGGGGTACAAAATGATGGTATGAGACAACGAAGGTCTGCAATGAAACTTAAAATACTCCTCATGATAGGATCTGAGTTGCTGTGTTGGATACCGTACATCCTGACCATCATTTACTTCGAGAGTATCGGAGGGAAGGCACCTCCCCTTGTCTTTGAACTGTTCGCACTGATATTCATTCCTCTCAACAGTCTGCTGAACCCTCTCTTTTACAGTGAGATGTACAAGACGTTGACCAGCCCATTATGGAAGTCGTGGAGGAACTTCGTTCGGAACATGACATAACGGACATAAAGGGATGAAAAGAAGGAAGGTTAAAGACACATCATGTAAGGAATCAGATGTAAGAAAAGTAATAGAAGGATCCACAAACTTGTATCTCTCTATGTTGCCAGCAGAAGGACTCAGAGGTCATCGCAGTTTTTATAACAACACTACACGATACAGAACCTACGATACAATGACTCAATGATAGGATGACAAGTCTTCATTACATTAATTATGATGGCTATTGTATCAATAATCAATGACCAAAAACATTGGACTTAACTGATCAATGATAGATAGTGGCCGAAAATTTGGCACGGTTTGCCTATCCCTTTTTGCTGAACTTTATTTTTTGTTGCATCTATTAATAATTGCTGTACTTAATATAACAAAATATTCTTTTATTTTTCTTCAATTCAAGAAATCAGTATTTGAAACCAACGCCTGTTATTCCATGTTGATAACAGGGGACTGCCTAAAACGGGTGGGCATTTGGAAATTGATGGGAAGTACATGACGTGTACATATTATAGTATGGTCGATGCAAGCCTTTGCACCAAAGACTTATTCCTTAATCCTGTTTTATTTTAAAAAATCGCCATCTCATCAAATTCAAAATCACCATTCCCTCATCTATTTGTAAAATCAGAGATATGAAAAGTTTACCCTTCCTCCAGGATGTGTGTGACGCGTGGTTTATGAAGAGTGGTCGGTCAACTTGGCAACCCTACAGCCACACCGTACAGAAGGATGTAAGTGGTTATTGATAATATCCAATAACAGTATATTATATTGTTGTTTAAATAGTAGTACACTAGTTATATATAAGACTAGCAGGCCCGTTGGGCCTGCAAATACACAGCTCACTCGGCGCTGCTACGCAGCACCTCGTTCGCTGACACTAACATTGATTGAATACTTTTTACCGCATCAAAAAATTCCGACCACATCAAATCAAATCAAATCAAATGTATAATGACAATAATCATCTAAAATATCCTTTCCCTGTTAATTCTACGAAAGATCAACTATTCACGATTCTAAAAGTCTAAATTATCCCGTATAAATCCCAGTAGAACACAAATTTATGAACTTTTTTCTAGCAACAAATGGATTTTCCATTAAAAATTTATTATGCCGGACTTTATTATCCAAATAGCTAGGTCCCTCTATCTTTGGCAAAACTTCACTCGACACTTCCCAAAAATTCCCACTTCCTATACTATCTTTATTCTTCAGTTTAAACTCCTCCAAGTTAACCTTAAAATCATTGACCGAATTCGATAGCTTTACCTTATTGGCCTTTATTTAACCGGCCCTTAAGGACAAAAACGACTTTGAGATTTTTGTCCAAAGGGCCGGTTTAAAAAAAGGCCGGCTAAAGTGGGGCCGGTCAAATTAAAGGCCAGTCAATCTAGGTCAAAGGAAACTTTTTTGACTTGAAGTATACAGTGTCAAATTCTCTTGAACGTCATTATATGACACGATAATGACCTGTATCATCAAATAAGATCGGTATTTGAGTCTTTAGATGCAATTTACTAAGTATAAATGGGTTTTAGTGGCCATTTTAGAGCATGAAATACTTGATCTGGTAACCGATAGAAAAATTTTTGTCCAAGGGGCCGGTTAAAACTGTTCAAAAAAGATTAGATTTTTGTCCATGGGGCCGGTTAAAAGAAAGGCCGGTTAAAAAAAAGGCCGGCTAAATAAAGGCCAATAAGGTACTTCATTAGGAAGCTTGTCCCAAAAGTTAATTACCCTATTACTCTATTAGTTAAAAAATGTTTAGATAAATTTTGTACTTTAACACTTCCCTTACTAACCCTCATATCAGAAACAAGTTTTAATCCCGACCTACTCACATTATACATACTTCCTATACATGACTCACCATTTAAAGCCTTAAACGTCTCGATTAAATCTCCACGATTTCTACGTTCCGCTAATGTAGTTAAGTTGAGTATATCCAGTCGCTGAGAATAAGGAGGGTTCCTATCTCATCAATTAACCTGGTAAATCTTCTTTGTACACTTTCCAGCGCTAAAATCAAATTCCAACTCCCATGCTCAGCAACTGGATTCCACAACTGAACACAATATTCAATATGTGGCCTTATCAATGATTTATAAATAGCAATCATTGTTTTCCTATCACGTAAAATAACATTTCTAGCTATCCAACAAATCATTTTATTAGCTTTACTGATCGATGAGTTTATCTGATCCGACCATAACATAGACGATGACATTATTACGCCCAAATCTTTTTCTTGATCGTTATCACACATGCTCAATTCAACACCATCGACAGTATAGCTATGTTTAGGATTATCATCTTACTATATATAATGCGTGTTGTTAATATTTATATATATATTTATTTATGGCTGGCGATTCGTTTTCAAGTAGGCAACGGAATTCTTTTTTCATCGTGTTGCAAAAACTTTACAATGAATCAGAAAAATTATGAGAGAATTTTTCGGTCACCCTGAGGGGCGTGGGGGGGCCACGCCCTTTTTTCGCAAAAATTAAACTTTCGAATTTTTTCAAAATTCCTTCGCCATTGAGTTGTTGATGATGAATAAAAATTTTGAGAATTTTGTCCGAAATATTGGGTCACCCTGAGGGGCGTGGGGGGCCACGCCCTTTTTTTCGCAAAAATTAAACTTTCGAATTTTTTTCAAAATTCCTTCGCCATTGAGTTGCTTATGATGAATAAAAATTTTGAGAATTTTGTCCGAATTATTGGGTCACTCTGAGGAGCGTGGGAGGCCACGCCCTTTTTTTCGCAAAAATTAAACTTTCGAATTTTTTCAAAATTCCTTCGCTATGGAGTTGCTTATGATGAGTGAAGGTTTTGAGAATTTTGTCGGCCATATTGGGTTACCGTTGGGGGCGTGGGAAGCTTTTTTTTCGCAGAAGTTTCGAATAGCCCCTCCTGCACAATCATCATTCAAAAGTAATTTTAACTGCAAACTCGCACGGTCAAATCACTGTCAAAGGGACATGTGGCCGTTAGCTCATGCGGCTGCCCTCATTCGCCGTCCGTAGGACGGGAACCGACTAGTTTATATTAACGTGTAATACTTTACATTTTTTAGGATTAAACTTAAGTAACCATAAATTCTCCCATTTTTCTAATCGCTCGATGTCCTCTTGAATTGTATCGTAATCATTAACATTTCCTATAAGCTTTAAATCATCAGCAAAAATTTTGATGTAGCTCTTTATATTATCCGGTAAGTCATTGATAAAAAGGATGAACAATAACGAACCAAGAACCGAACCTTGCGGCACTCCTGACAAAACCGTCTTTATTTCAGATTGCTCACCCTCAACATTTACATACATTGTCCTCTCAGATAAAAAGTCCCTAATATTATGTTCAATGTTTTACCGTTGATACCAAGAGCCTCCATCTTACTAAGTAGTCTAAAATGGGGCACCGTATCAAATGCCTTACTAAAGTCAAAATATAGAACATCTACTGGATCACCCCCCTGCAAAATATTCAAAATATTATCAAATGATTCTAATAAGTTGGATAAACATGATTTAATTTTTACGAAACCGTGTTGATGAACTGAAATTTTACTCTCAATAAATTCTACTATGTGTTGTCTCACAAGTTGCTCGTAAACTTTGCAAATAATACAAGTTAATGAAACGGGTCGATAGTTCAAAGGGTCATATTTACTGCCCTTTTTAAATAACGCCGTTACACTGGCAGTTTTCCAGATTTTGGGCAACGTGCCTGAATCTGTGCATTTTACGAACAACTTAGTGACGGCATTTACAAAATTATCATCATCTGATAACGACTTTAACAATTTAGGATGAATTCTATCCGGACCATAACTTTTGAAAATATTCAATTTAACTAGTTCATTCTTAATAGGGTTTCCATTATCTACTTGAAATCTTTTATCTAGATAAATAGATAATTTTTTTGCCATTATCTAGATTATCTAGATAAACTAGATAATTTTTGAATCGGAAATTTATACAAATTTGACACAATTTTCAACGTAAGAAATGCACAACTGTTGCAGTGGAACATCATCCTATAACCAGCTGTCGGTTATTGAAATGAATGATATTAATGGCCATTGGCCAAAAAAAGTTCATGATTATATTAGGATTTTAAAGGGAGTGCAGGACATTCATTGCTTCATTATTATTGAGTTAAAATCAGTAATCACCCATCAATTCTCCCATAACAAAGTAAAAACATTATCTACAAATAAGTTGCTATGAATACTTGCATTATTCATCGGAAAAGAGTCAATTAATGTGGAAATAAAGCAAATTTCATGATTATGGCCTCGGAGTTGCTGGATTGCTGGTAAAATTGAGAATAACTAAATAAGGAATAAGGAATTAAATTCCCTTGTATTAAATCACCATAACAAACCAAAACTAACGGTTCTTTGTCTCTTGAGCTGAATGCTTTAATATTGACCATTTTGTTTCAAATAAGCAATCACTTTGCCATAGCTGGAGGCTACTTTTGTGCATTTTTACAGCCTAATTTTTGTCAGAGGGCGTCAATTACAATAATTTGACATAAATTGGAAGCAGAATAGCAAGTGTTAAGAGAAGTTATTAAACTTTCCTTAAAAGGTTAAAGTGGCAAATGACGATTTGTAAGATGTGATAAGATACTTTGAACATCGCCTTCTTATTCTGTACTTTTTCATTTCAGTTTAACAATTATCATTAAAACAGCCTGCCCAATGCCCATGAACCTGGGGGCCTTAAACATTGAACGATGTTCATATAGAATTATGAAATGAGTTGCCCAAGTCCACCTATGCATAGTCATAAATTGTCTTACTACCTAAGATCTCCGAAACGGATATGAAAATGAACAGATTAGAAATTTTGAATATTTGAAATACTACAATTATTGAAAAAGTTCTGGAAAAATGGCAATTTTAGCTGAAATTTCTAGGCAAAAATGGATATGAAATTTATCTAGATATCTAGTACAAAATATCTAGATAAGTAGACAAAGATTTTTTGCGAATTATCTAGATAATCTTATCTAGATAATATCTAGATGGAAACCCTAATTCTTAACAGCAACAGATGTTATAACTAAATCATTTATAGATGTTAAAACCTTATCATCAGGCCTAAATTCTGGCAATGGTCCTTGTGGTTCTTGAACAAATACTGAACTAAAGGCATTTGCCAGAATTTCTGCTGATTCTTTAGGATTAGTTGAACGTGAACCATCTCCATTATCTAGATTTCTTATGCAAGTCTTTGCTTCTCTATTGCTTCTTAGATAAGAGTAGAATGACTTACAATTCAATTTTAAATTAGCAGTTATCTTCCTCTCATATTTAACTTTTAATTTAATATTCTCTTGGTCGTATAGTTCCTCGCGAGAAATTGCATAGTTAAATTTAGCTATTGTTGGATCCGAGTCAAAGCTTTATGACCAAGCTTTATCTTTTTTGATTCTCAAACGCTTTAATAGTAAGGTCATAATAGAGTTGAACCGGGAAAAAATTGATACAAGCATGAAACCTTCACTAAGAGTTAGTTTTAGGTCCAACAAACATATCCTGAAAGTTCTCAAACTCAGATACCTTGAGAACATTTTTATGGGCCACGCCCTTTTTGACTGCCCCAAATTCCCCAAAATTGCCAAAAATTTATTTTCAGCCCAACTAGGCATGTAGGGTGTCTAGAATAGGGTTTTTGATGACGCTGAATCGATTACCGATGTCAGTTTTTCATACTGACCTTCAGGTGAGGCCCTACATGGGACCACGCCCATTTTTGAGGCGCGCATAAGCCTAGATTATCAGTAACCATACTTTGATCAATACCATACATATAGGTAGTCAAAATTATGGTTTTTGAGGACGCTGAGTCGATTCCCGATGTTTGTTTTGCACTAAGAGGTTCCTATATGGCCCTAGCCATGACCACGCCCATTTTTCATCAAGGCGCGTTGGGCCCAAAATTACACAATTGACTTTACAGTCGATAAGATGCATGTAGGGTGTCTAGGATATGGTTTTTGATGGCGCTGAGTCGATTCCCGCTTGCAGTTTTTCATACCGACCTTCCTGTGAGGCTCTTCATGCGACCACGCCCACTTTTGAGGCCCGCATAAGCCTCAAAACACCATAACCACAATTCGATCAAATGCATGAATGTGGACAATCAATACTTCAGTTCCTGATGTCGCTGAGACGACTCTCGATGCCTGTTGTGGACTCAGATTCCTATCAAACCACATCTAGCTTTGACCACGAGTGAGGCCGACAGTAAACATAATGTATGTAGACCAGTGTCGAAATATTATGATTTTTGGTGGTGCCTGAATGGATTGCTAAATGCTAGTGCCAGTTTTGCTGTTTTGTATTCCAACCGCTTCTTGAGAATGAAGATCTATTGACTACCGAACCTACTTTTGATTGCTGAGTAATTATAATGCATGTAGGTTGTCTCTGTTATGATTTTCTTGGTCACGGGACCAATTCCAGGTGGTAGTTTTGCAGATTGCACCCAGATCTCACCTTAAGGATTCAGCATCAAACATTCCCATTTCAAATTTATGTGTTCTGAATGGAGGCCTAGAAGTGCCAGCTTCAATTTTACTGAACCTGCTAATCAAGGGATCCTCGTGGTTAATCTTCGGAACTATCCCAAAGTTCAAATCCTTCTCGGGCTCCATTATTCATGCCTTCATGATCAGTGGTCATTCATTTCGAAGGTTTTTTCTTCTCTTCCACCAATGACAGGAATCGAAGGATTCAAGTATATCAAGCCAGTGACGGTTATTAAGTAAGTGTAATACTTGCCTTAGAACGCGCTGCAACTCCTTATTTCGTTATTTAATCCTCCTGCAGTGCAGCTTTCCTGTATGCTCGGCCGAGTGAACCGTGTGGCTGCATAGGTGAGAACTCTCGGCCGGGAGTGTAATCCAGCATCTTTCTATTGCAAAGCACAACACACTATGTTGCAATAGTAGTTTATTGTTATTTACTGTTACTTTCTTACTTTATGATTACTAATGATACTGTTGAGATAGGTCCCTTAGTAGCTAACAAGAAGTATCACTGAGAGTGAGTACGAACTCTGACCCGTTAGACCTACCAAAACACCAACTGACAAATGACAACAGTGATAGTCATGAGTCTGACCCGGTTTGGGTACCAATGCCATTCGCACTAGGTATTCTGTTAGGCTAAGGAAGAAAGGATGACAGATTCTTCTCAACCGAAGCAGCCGCACAGTTCACTCAGGTGAGGAAACGGAGCAGCTGCTGGTTACATGAAGAAATATTGATCAGTGATAAGTGTTTAAATGATTGGATGGGCCAATGATGTAGAATCAACTAGGCTGGGTGGCACACATGCCGAGCCCAGACTCATACTTACTGTTTCTTTGACAGAGGATGAAGGACGTGTACTCTTAAGTAGCTGATGCCACTGAACATGTTGCTCCTATCCTTCCATCCATGTTCCAAGTTCAGAAATCCAAACCAGTGCCTATGAAAACTTCTCGCCTTTGACCTGATTGTTGCTTGTGGATTAGCCCTCGGCATAAATTGCCGTCTGTTTTTTTGTATTTCATGATAGGTAAACATTAAAAGTGACAATATTTCAGCATTGAGAAATATGGATGAAGCTGCCGTTGATATTTTAGACTTAGGTGTAATGCAATATTAGTTTTAGTAGGTTGCTGTGTGCACTCTTATCTGAATCAAACAGGTTAGGTTTGGTGATTCAGAGTCGATGGCAAATGGAATGTAACTATCAGCAAATAGAAATGGAGTGCAAAAGTAAAGACACTACTCAGACGTATGGCTCTTATGGAAAGCTAAGGGATGGTGCCTGGCTCTGAGCAGGTAGCAGAAGAGTTTGCAAGGGTGAGGGACGAGGGTAAAGGAGGACTGAGTTAAAGGGTGAGAACTGAGGGAGCACTCAAGGGTTACCTGATTATTAGAATGATACCGAATACCGATACCAATACTATAAAGTATAATAAATTTACTCCTCGTCAACTGTCAAGCCTGCGGCCTGATAGAAAGTTCTGAGTCCACAACAAACATCGAGAGTCGTCTCAGCGACATCAAAAACTACAGTTTTGATTGTCCACATTCATGCATTTGATCGAATTGTGGTTAATGGTATTTTGAGGCTGATTTGGGCCTCAAAAGTGGGCGTGGTCGCATGAAGAGCCTCACAGGAAGGTCGGTATGAAAAACTGCAAGCGGGAATCAACTCAGTGCCATCAAAAACCATATCCTAGACACCCTACATGCATTATATCGACTGTAAAGTCAATTGTGTAATTTTGGGCCCAACGCGCCTTGGTGAAAAATGGGCGTGGTCATGGCTAGGGCCATATAGGAACGTCTGAGTGCAAAACAAACATCGGGAATCGACTCAGCGTCCTCAAAAACCATAATTTTGACTACCTATATGTATGGTATTGATCGAAGTATGGTTACTGATAATTTAGGCTTACGCGGGCCTCAAAAATGGGCGTGGTCCCATGTAGGGCCTCACCTGAAGGTCAGTATGAAAAATTGACATCGGGAATCGATTCAGCGTCATCAAAAACCCTATTCTAGACACCCTACATGCCTAGTCGGGCTTAAATTAAATTTTTGGCAATTTTGGGAATTTGGGGCAGTCCAAAAAGGGCGTGGCCTATAAAAAATGTTCTCAAGGTATCTGAGTTTGAGAACTTTCAGGATATGTTTATTAGACCCAAAAATAACTCTTAGTGAAGGTTTCATGCTTGTATCAATTTTTTCCCGGTTATGCAAAAATTTTATCTAATATCACCTTACTATAATGTGGATGTTCCCCATGGCAACTTCACAGGTCTTCCATTGCTGTGAACCGCAACTGTTGGTACTACAGCATTGAAAGACTGTAACTTGTCATGAAGCTCATTCCACATTTTTTCTACGCATAAATCGTTGGAACTATACTCCCAATTAATATTATCATGACTGAAATTTGTCAAATCAGATGGTAACACTTTACCCCATACTTGCTTATGTGCTATCTTATCAGTGATTTTCTCCAATGAAACTGCAAGTTCTATTTTAACGCAAACATGATCACTCTTCCCAAGCTTTGGGAGGATATCGACAGAGTGTAAAATTGCGTCATTTGTAGTGAGAACTTGATCAAGAAGACTTTCTTGTAGAACTCCATTAACAAGACGTCTCCTTGTTATTTCATTGGTAAAATACCACGAAAGGCCCTTCACACTAAATGTATCTAAATATTTACTTTGATTCAATAATATTTTATTCTTAGAATCTTAATTGCTATTTACAGACCCTGTCGCCCATGAAACATCAGGCAAATTGAAGTCTCCTAACAAAAGCACTTCACTAAAATTAGAGTCATCGCAAATATTTTCAATGCTAGATAAAATTGCTTCATTTTGTCTGTTATTATTAAGCGACATGGATCTTTAAATACATGCAATACAAATTCTACCACTTTGTAGCTGGACGTCTATAGCCAGTGAGTCAGGTGCATCTTTAAAGGCTTTTACTAACTCAACATTTAAATTATCTTTGTAATAAATTATTGCACCTCCACCTTCACTATAAATGTCCACTACATTCGAGTCAATATTGAAATTTCGATCATTCCTCATAAAACAATAACCTTCGATTTCAATTTCGGCATCGAGAATATCCTTATTGAAATGAGTCTCGTTAATGGCCTACGAAATCCCTTCCGAACCTCCACGTGGTGTAGGCCGGGTGGCTCCAACGGAGGGTGCGGTGAGACGACTTGTTTTGCTTGGAGTCCCTTCGCTACAGGGGAGATTAGCCACTCCAACCAACCCAGGAAACTCAGGATAGCTAACCTCAGCTCCAGGCAATCTTCCTCAAGCCCTCTGGCGGAGCACACCTCAACGTGTGATAACGACTCTGTTTTAAACGAAGCGGGCGCAAGACTCCCTTGAGACTGGACCATCTACCACTTGTAGCTGCACCTCCTCAAGACCCTTCAACCTCTCTATCCAGTGTCTGCACTGGGATGGAACCTCAGGAAACACACCATACCTCGAAAAAATATTTTTTTGCATGTATCCTGAGTTTGAAATCACAAAACTGCATATTTTTTGCGCAGGCAAATTCTGTTTTCATATACAACAAAAATTATTCACAGTTGCACGAAATCAATTTCAAAATTTCCTCTCAGCAGCATCCTAAAAGCTCCCTGCACGTTGAGTTGATTTCTAATAAGTGGAGCAGGTCTGGGGCTGCGGCAGCCCCCAGAAATAGACGTTTTCTATAAATAAAATTGTTGCCTCAATAGGATTTTAACTCTATCTGTCCTGTAAGTTGAGTCGATTGATAACATGTGAAGCAGGGGTCTGGGGGCGGCAGCCCCCAGAAGCCAGACGTTTTCTTTAAATGAAATTGTCGCCTCAATAGGATTTTAACTCTTTTTGTCCTATTACTTGAGTCAATTGATTACATGTGAAGCAGGGGTCTGAGGGCGACAGCCCCCAGAAGTAAGACGTTTTCTATGAATAAAATTGTCGCCTCAATAGGATTATATAACTCTTAATTCTGTCCTGTAAGTTCAGTCGATTGATAACATGTGAAGCAGGGGTCTGGGGGCGGCAGCCCCCAGAAGCCAGACGTTTTATATAAATAAAATTGTCACCTCAATAGGATTATATAACTCTTATTTCTTTATTTCAGCGTAATTTAAGATCAAGGTACCTTAGCCCATGTAATGTAGTTAAAATTTCTACAGAGATGAAGATTAAATCCAGTAGATTGGGATCTGGAGGCAATTTAATATTATGCATAAAATCGTAATTTTATTCAACGTACAATTTCTATGAATACAATTACGATTTTTTAATACAAATGAGATTTGAAACATGCATAATTGAAACATGCATAATTTTCATTTCAGTGCTTAAAACATGCACTTTCATTTTCACAGCTACTGACAAGAATCCCTTGATATGGAAAGTAGATAAACTCAAAAATGCACAATTTTATTTTAAAAAATGCACATTCGTTTCTAAAATAAAGATAGAGCTCAAGTAATTTTATGCATTTTTTTCTTGGGAGTTGGAAATATCTCAAAACTGCATATTTTGAAAAGGATTTTGCATGTATCTAGGATGGCCAGGATTAAGTTTTTTCGTGGCATGTAACACACCAGGCTGAGCTTAAGCTCAAACCCCCCCAACCCTACTTCACTTAGGTCCAATGAGGATGTGGTCGACAGTGGCCGACGTAGTGGATACAGGCTGTTGGATTAACAGGCACTAGCAGCTCCCGACTCGAAAGAAATCGGCTGGCTCAGTCTCAACCCAGATCCACGATGGACCGGAGATCCTGAATCCAGACAAAAACTTACCAGGCTGAGCTCAGGCTCTAATTCCCCCCCTCATAACCCTATCAGGTGCTCTCATTGTTGCAACAGTCAATGGGAAGGACTCTCAGCGCTGACAATAAAGGGATACACAGAGCTACATTCTTAGTCATCTACTATGGCTTTGCTGGTGTAGTATGCTGCTAGTATTTTATTGTTGTTTGATCAATTAAACTCTTCTTGATTCAACTTCAGACTTAACTCATTGCAGTATTTCTGAACTTAGGCAGAGTATAGCACAAGTTTTTCATACATCAGTTTTTACCCAGCTTGTAACCCCTTACTTAGCAGCTTGCGACACGATACCCCATATCCAAAAAATAAAAAATTTCCCCCGAACCAGACATTTTTGCCCATTTTGCAGCCCGCTCGCTTCATTTGCAAAAATGACGTTTTCTGAATGTAGAAATAATTTAAGTATGTATTAGCGCTAGCAGGGGTCTGGGGGCGGCAGCCCCCAGAAGCCAGAGGTCTGGAGTGTAAAGAAATGTCACCTCAATAAGATCTTTGCACTGTTTTTATCTCAAAAGCTCCATCTTTTTTGCCGTACATTATTTCACTAAATATATTTAAAATGAAGAGAAAGAAAAGCAGGGGTCTGGGGGCGGCAGCCCCCAGAAGCCAGAGGTGTGGAGCGTCAAGAAATGTCACCTCAATAGGGTTTTTGCATTGTTTTCATCTCAACAGCTCCATCCCTTTTGTTGTACATAATTTCACTAATTACATCCTATCACTGAAAACTGTTAGTTAGTACAAGAACGATTTGAATTCGAATTTTTAAAATTTATTTCAATATAATTCGGGTGAAACATAGTGATTTTTGGTGTTAAATCAAATTTTCTGTACTTGGCTTCCACCAAAAATTTCCTCCAATTTCCCCAAAATTTCCCCCGGCTCAAATTTCCCCGAACCAGGTTTGCAGGTTCGCGGCTTTTTGGATATGGGCACGATACAGGCTGAATGAAGTAGGATTTACTGACAGAATGACAAGGCGAGTTCCAGACAAAGTTCCTACATCAGGCAGCCAGTGAGATATACGCACCAGGCTGTAACTACAAAAAGTGCTCATGGTGGCTTTAGCAGATAGCTACTCCAAAAAAACAGAAATAATAACCAGTCAAACCAGTTCGGGCTTTACAACTTTCCTGAGACATCCAATCAAGTTCTCTTGTATCCTCCACACCAGATGCAATGAATCTTGATTCTCAACCAGCTTCTGCAACACCCCGAATCCTTACGCTACAGAGCCTCTCCTAGATGCTACCCTATCCTACCATCTGGAACTTCTTCACTTCAGTTCTTCCCTGCTAATTCTCCAGGAGGACCAGGACTCATAATCCTGCACCCCGCATCGGTAGCTCCATTCAAAGCTTCCTTCACCCCCAACCTCCTCGTCACCTTCCTGATGTGAGACATCACCATCTCCTGTTTCTGCTCCCGCTTTTGATTTTCCTGCGAATGTGTGAAGAGGACATCAGTGGATCATTCTACACTAGGATCACCCATCTTCTTTTCAGAGAGGAGTATTCTTTCTTTTTATCCAGTTTTCCATTTTTCCAGCGCTCATGAAGTTTTGATTAATTTTACGATCTCTTCTTTATGCAGGATCTATTTTACATGATCACCCATATCCAAAAAGCCGCGAACCTGCAAACCTGGTTCGGGGGAAATTTTGAGCCGGGGGAAATTTTGGGGAAATTGGAGGAAATTTTTGGTGGAAGCCAAGTACAGAAAATCTGATTTAACACCAAAAATCACTATGTTTGACCCGAATTATATTGAAATAAATTTTAAAAAATTCGAATTCAAATCGTTCTTGTACTAACTAACAGTTTTCAGTGATAGGATGTAATTAGTGAAATTATGTACAACAAAAGGGATGGAGCTGTTGAGATGAAAACAATGCAAAAACTCTATTGAGGTGACATTTCTTGACGCTCCACACCTCTGGCTTCTGGGGGCTGCCGCCCCCAGACCCCTGCTTTTCTTTCTCTTCATTTTGAATATATTTAGTGAAATTATGTGCAACAAAAGGGATGGAGCTGTTGAGATGAAAACAATGCAAAAACCCTATTGAGGTGACATTTCTTTACACTCCAGACCTCTGGCTTCTGGGGGCTGCCGCCCCCAGACCCCTGCTAGCGCTAATACATACTTAAATTATTTCTACATTCAGAAAACGTCATTTTTGCAAATGAAGCGCCGCGAGGGCTTAAATTTGCACGCCCCCAAAAATTCTGGGCTGGATCCATGCCTGTTAATAAGCAATGAATAATTCCCTGTTTGAGATTAGCTTCACAATGAGAGCCTTTTTAACTTCTAATATATTAGAATAATTACTTTAGCTTAAGAAGTATTAAAAAAGAATAAAAATCTTGCCAACTGCTTGCTTTGTTCACAAAATATAGTCAATTTGGCGAGCGAAGCGAGTGGGCTGCAAAATGGGCAAAAATTTCTGGTTCGGGGGAAATCTTTTATTTTTTGGATATGGGCATGATCAGGCAAAAGTTAATTGCTATTGTTCATGTCAGATCACTCAGACCCCACTAAGAATAATATTATCATAGCTTTCAATCGTCAGGCAACTGTAACGAAATAGGATACAGCTAAGGAAGATTCAAAAAGGTTTGGACTACCTCAGTCTTACATCAACAGGATGCAGACCAAGATACTCTTGGACCAGCTTCTTTCCCAAAGAAAGACTAGCTTTCCTGCGCAGGATCCACTGCTATTGGCAATGAGCCAAGAGCCAGCCCGAATACCCAGGAAAACATTACGCAGGAAGTCCCACACGGAAAAGCATTTATCACTCTATCAGGCGGTTGATGATGCAAATTAGTGTGCTATCAGCTACATGGAGCAGCCGCAGGATGCTGATTGCTGTTTGCACAGACTTCAGACATCTAGATGCAACGCAGGACATGCAGATTCACCAGGAAGAGACCTATAGTATCTCGAGGTGGCGGGAGATATTCTTCTTCCACTATCAGGAAATGTCCCCCAGCACCCTATAAGTTTGTCTGGTAATGAGGCTTTGTATCGAGCTTTCACCACTTAGCAACTCCAACACTTAGTTATGATTCCCACATACAGAATTTATTTAGCAGATAGTTTCTTAGTCAAATCGTCCTAGATTCTACAACACATTTCTCTACAGGACAGACAATAGCTGCCTTAACCTCTCTGGTTAGGCTTCAACACTCAGTCCTAACTCCTAGTAACATCCCAGACCACTTCTGTCTATGCCCTTTTGCGTATAATGGCAGTCAGATAACTCAACTTAGGAAAGTACAGATTTGTTTCTCAGACGTTTTGACTGATTAATAACAACAGTATCTTCTTTGCACTTAGACCTGGTCTCAGTTAAAGCGACTTCGATTCCTATTCCCAGTTCCCACTTAATAGATCATATCTCCAGGTCAAAGCACTCCTAGTGTGCGAATCCTCTCAGGTACTACACCGTGCAGTTTGGTCTCTGTCTTCTCTTTTGGACTCGCTCCATAAGGGATTGCAAGCTGCAGGATGGCGACGACCATCTAGGCTCCGGGAAGATCGTCGCAGCGTATCATATTGGTAGTATTAATATTGTATATCTCAGGGAGCCTTAGGCTCAGCCAGCAGAGGTTGTTCCTGACGGCACGGTTTGTAGGGCTTCGGCCGAATATACCGTTCCACCCCAAAGTAAGTAAAAGAGTCTCGTTAATACATATTATATCAATTTCATTTTCCATCAAAAAATGTTTTAACTTATCAATTTTATTCAATAACCCGCATGCATTAGTGTACAAAATATTTAGTCCCGTCCCCTGTTTTCCCGACTCTTCCTCAGCCTCTCCCTTCTCTGTTGGCGTATTAGAAAATTCGCTTTCCTATCAGCCTCACATAGATCAGGATTAACCCAGTAACCCCCTTCTGTTTTGTACCCCCTTCCATCGTTAGTCCAGTACTCCACATCCTCTCTACTCTTCATCTCTATTATCAGGGGTCTACAGTAGTCTGGTTTGGAGGCGTCCAGTCTACCTGCTCTGTAACACCTCTTTACAATATCCCGTTCCATGCCCAACTCTTTAAAACAGAACTCAGTGTCCTCCTCACGTCGTTTCGCGCTGCTAACGGACTCCCCTTTTAGCTCCGGCACCTTCATTACCACCACGCACAGCTTCTTCTGCTCCCTTACCAGTTTATCACAGTCCATCTTTTGCGTGACAGCTTCAGCGACCGCTTTTGTAGTGTTCTTCATCGACACTTTCTCAATTACTTTTTGTTGAGATTGCTGTGTGATCTCTGAGTATTTTTTCACAGCATTCTCAACAAGATCCTTGGGGCAGTGCGCCACGTTCATGTTGGTGAGAGCAGCTTTCACTGCATCCTGTACAGTTGACTTGATTGCAGGCTGCAATGTAGCCAGTTCCTCCTTCACAAGTGTTCTCATCGAGTTGTCCGTTCCAGCGCTCTTCCCCTGCAGTTTGGAGTAACTCCCATTTTTTGCGTAAAAACAATCCGGGCAAGACCAGTCCTGCAACGACTTCACCATGTCTTCAGTGAGCCCAGCTAACCCAACGCAAGGCAAGTGCCACCATCTGGGACAATGGTCACAGCCAATCCACCCTGCGTCTATAATCTGATTGCAGGGACACTTGTCCGTCGCCTTCTTAGTGACGCCCTTACTCACATCTTTAGGGGGCCGACCCCGCCCTCTCTTCTCCGCTGTAACGTCACTGCAGACCGGCTGATCGGGAACTTTCTTCTTCTTCTTCTTCCTACTCTTCTTCAAGGTAACGACCTGCCACTCACCATCTGACACTGGAGTCTAATTCCCCGAACCGTTGTCCTCTGATTCAGTAACCGGCACATCCGGTTCCCCATCATCAGCACGAGAACAATTCAACAAGGCACTTCGTAGCTCTTCTTCTTCATCACCATCAGGTGGGCAGTGTAATAAAGAACGTCGAAGCTGATGTATTGAGTCAAAACTCACGCTAGATGTATCACTCATTTGATCCTCGTCAGTCGTCATCTTTCCCCTCATTCACCTCATCTTTCACATTGTCATTGCATGCCTTGACATCCTGTAAATAGAAACTAACCGAGGTCCCCTCCTTCTTATCTCTTAGGCCGTATTCCTGAGACATCATTGATATTTCACAACAATGTCAGCAGTCGGAGCGGTTACTAAAATTCAAACTCAGGTTCCTCAGTTAGTTAATTTAATATGACGTGTTGTGTTGTAAGTTTAAAACTCCGAAATCAAAACAGCATTAAACAGAAATGAACGCGCGCGCAATTAATCTGCACGTGCAATTTCCTCCATTGCGCGCGCGTTGCCATGGGGCGTGACGTACAGAGAACATACACGATTTGCGACTTTATAAGTAAGACTAGCAGGCCCGTTGGGCCTGCAAATACACAGCTCACTCGGCGCTGCTACGCAGCACCTCGTTCGCAAGTTTCAAATCAACTAACTACTTTTTACCGCATCAAAAAATTCCAGTCCGTTCAAAAGTTACGCGGAGCAACGTATTCAAAACATCATTAAACAGAAATGAACGCGCGCGCGATTAATGTAACCATAGCAACGCGCGCGCCTATACCAAAATTGCACGCGCGCGCCCTCTAAACTGTGTCCACAAAAGGACTAAAAACGTGACAGTCCACAAAAGGACGAAAAATAATATTACAGAGGTTGCCAAATTATATTAGAGACTAGCAGGCCCGTGGGGACTGCAAATACACAGCTCACTCGGCGCTGCTACGCAGCACCTCGTTCGCAAGTTTCAAATCAACTAAACACTTTTTACCGCATCAAAAAATTCCAATCCGTTCAAAAGTTACGCGGAGCAACGTATTCAAAACATCATTAAACAGAAATGAACGCGCGCGCAATATGTTAGTATGTTACCATAGCAACGCGCGCGCCTATACCAAAACTGCACGCGCGCGCCCTAAAATGTGTCCACAAAAGGACTAAAAACGTGACAGTCCACAAAAGGACGAAAAGCAAATTTACAGAGGTTGCGAAATTATATTAGAGACTAGCACGCCCGTAGGGCCTGCAAATACACAGCTCACTGGGCGCTGCTACGCAGCACCTCGTTCGCAAATTTCAAATCAACTGAATACTTTTTACCGCAACAAAAAATTCCAATCCGTTCAAAAATTACGCGGAGCAACGTATTCAAAACATCATTAAACAGAAATGAACGCGCGCGCAATATGTAACCATAACAACGCGCGCACATACACCAAAACTGCACGCGCGCGCCCTAAAATGTGTCCACAAAAGGACTAAAAACGTGACATGTCACAAAAGGACGAAAAACGCGACAGAGAATGGCAAATTATATTAGGGACTAGCAAGCCCATAGGGCCTGCAAATACACAGCTCACTCGGCGCTGCTACGCAGCACCTCGTTCGCAAATTTCAAATCAACTGAATACTTTTTACCGCATCAAAAATTCCAATCCGATCAAAAGTTACGCAGCAGCATACTCAAACAGCATTAAAGAAAAATGAACGCGCGCGCGCAATATGTAACCATAGCAACGCGCGCGCATATATCCATACTGCACGTGGGCACCCCAAAATGTGTCTACAAAAGGACTAAAAACGTGACGGAGTACATAATACAGAGGTTGCGAAATTATATTACAGACTAGAATGCCCGTTGGGCCTGCTAATACACAGCTCACTCGGCGCTGCTACGCAGCACCTCGTTCGCAAATTTCAGATCAGCTGAATACTTTTTACCGCATCAAAAAACTCTGATCCGTTCATAAGTTAAACATCACAACGTAATCAAAACACCATTAACAGAAATGAGCGCGCGCGCAATTCTCCGTGCACGTGTCACCATGGTTACCTGCACAAATCGTAATGCGCGCGCGTTCCGAAGATGTTTCCGCCGTTACGCACAAACAGAAAAACAGAGAATGCGAAATTATATTAGAGACTAGAAGGCCCGTTGGGCCTTCTAGGTCACAAAAAAGGCCACAGAAACGAAAACATTCTCACGTTGAGGAAAAATGATCAGTGGAATAGAGGTTTTGGCCTATAAACATCCCATTTAGTAATACCATAGGACCATTATAGTTGCCGCCAATCACGTGATGTATCCACTGGTGATACACTCGGACGTACCTGTTTCGTAAAGAATGTAGCCATTGTTCAGCACTATTGTTTGACCCAAAAAATAGATATTGGCCAAGGCAATGTGAAAAAGGTTTGCAAAATTTAACTATTGTTTGAGAAATGATGTTGGAAATTGAATCAATATCACGATAAAGCAATTATGAAGCAACGAATATTCCTCGTATAGTTACACATTATTTACACGCTATATCACGTCTCAGTGGCGTAGTGGTTAGCGCGTTCAATTAAATTATCTATCACCAGGATCTGTTGCGCAGCAGGTCACGGGTTGGAGCCCGACTATAGTCAAATTTAAAATTTTCATTTTCTTACCGTATCTTCAGTTTTCTGATAGCAAATAATGATCCTACAGCCTCATCAGTGCATCAGAAAGTTTTTAAACCATGTTCCAAAATTTTTTACTAACTCCAAAAACTTCTGGGAGCATATAAGGCGGTATAACTCAGCATTTGCGTTCGCTTCCTTTGGTGCACAGGCCACGCCACAAAAAGCATTAAAGGGAAAGAAAAAAGAAACGCATTCAAAACAGGGCTCAGAAACGAAGATCTCGATACACGATAGCTATCCAACTTATCGTACTTTTGACCATCAGAATTTCTATTAAGTACATAGATTTTCTACTGCTAAGCTCACTCGGCGCTGCTACGCAGCACCTCGTTCGCAAATTTCAAAAAAATTTTACCGCATCAAAAAAGTCCGATCCGTTCAAAAGTTGTTAGAGATCGCAACGTAATCAAAACACCATTAACAGAAATGAGCGCGCGCAATTCTCCGTGCACGTGTCACCATGGTTACCCGCACAAATCGTAATGCGCGCGCGTTCCGAAGATGTTTCCGCCGTTACGACAAACAAAAAAACAGAGGTTGCGAAATTATATTAGAGACTAGCAGGCCCGTAGGGCCTGCAAATACAAAGCTCACTCGGCGCTGCTACGCAGCACCTCGTTCGCAAAATTCAAATCCACCAAATACTTTTTACCGCATCAAAAAATTCCAAACACATCAAAAATTATCACGGATCAACGTATTCAAAACAGCATTAAACAGAAATGAACGCGCGCGCAATATGTAACCATAGCAACGCGCGTGCATATATCCATACTTCACGTGGGCGCTCCAAGTGTGTCTACAAAAGGACAAAAAACGTGACGGACGTACAAGATACAGAGAATGCGAAATTATATTAGAGACTAGCAGGCCCGTAGGGCCTGCAAATACACAGCTCACTCGGCGCTGCTACGGAGCACCTCGTTTGCAAAATTCAAATCAACTCAATACTTTTTACCACATCAAAAAATTCCAATCACATCAAAAGTTACGCAGCAACGTACTCAAACAGCATTAAACAGAAATGAACGCGTGCGCTCAATATGTAACCATAGCAACGCGCGCGCATCTATCCATACTGCACGTGGGCGCTACAAAATGTGTCTACAAAAGGACATAAAACGTGACGGAGTACATAATAATACAGAGGTTGCGAAATTATATTAGAGATACTTCAAAAGGCTGATGGGGCATTGCGGCATCTAATGTATATGCTACGTAGGCATTACTTAAACAACTGTGGATGTCCTAAGCCAAACGCAGTACCTGATGTTGGAACTGTATCAGTTTGCTATGAAAGTATGAAATCAGTATAACCTGAGCTGGCTCCAACTCACCTAGGATCGTGCCAGGAGGTCTCTTTAGAGCGATGGTTGATGAAGAAAGGTCTTCCGTTCTGCGTATACCTCATCTCCCAGCCAGCTGGCAACGGGCCAAGAGCTGCCGACAGACCGTCTGTTCGAGTCTGAGAAAAACACCATTCTTGGGGGGGGCCAACCCCCATAAACCCCCATAAACCCCCAAAAATTTAACCCCCATTTGCCTTTTTCGATATCCACTTGGGGGTTTAATTTTCCAGGTACCATTTCCAAAATGATCAAAATTTCAGACAAAAATGGCCCAATTGTGGTGAAAATGTGTAAATCTTGCGATCCTTGCACAATTTTTTTTTTTTTTTTTTTAAACCTCAGTGTCCCAAAATCACTGTCAGAACTTAGATGCCCAATCTGCCCGCGAGAAAACAGGACCCTGCTCTTACCTAACAGAGGTCCTGTCTCCCGCGGAGCAGCGTGGATGTGGCCAGAAGGCCCCCCATCCCAGATCTGGTGATTTTTTAATAGGACAGAAAGTATTCCACGCTACCAGCAAATGACTCATGGCCCGGACTCGGGCCAACCTTAACTTGTAATGACGAGTCAGGTCAGGGGGCATTACTGGTACTGTCTTTACAGAAGTGGATGACCGGTCACCTGCGTGGGGATACTCTCATGGAATTAAAGGTAAACCGTGACAGCTGAGGAAAAGGTAAGATGTAAAGGTTATTGCTAGTCAGGAATGTAAATAATAATGTAAATAAATGGAAAATATATTAAAAAAAAGTATAAAATGGTAGAAATAGAAATACACACGAGGAAATTTATTAGGCGTAATTTCCCAAACACTAGGGATTACATGGTGAGTGCTTGAGCCTCTACCAAAAGTGGTGAAACCCATGGGAGATAAGAGGTAACCTGATTCATGAAAAGAACTGAAATAGAGAGAAGCCACCCAGAATTGGAGGTGGGGAGTAGGGGTTAATTAAGAGAAAAGAGCAACGACTAGGTTCCAGAGTGCTAGAGTGCTAGAACACTTGCTCAATTTTAAAGGCGTATTTAAACTAAGAATCCCATATCCAAAAAATTAAAAATTTCCTCCGAACCAGAAATTTTTACCCATTTTGCTGCCTACTCGCTTCACCCACAAAACTTTTTTCCTATTTTGTTGTCTATTCACTTCGCTTTTGTAATTGATTCCATTTTGAAAACAAAGCAAACAGGCCTCAAAATTGGCTCCTTTAATGATTAATATTAAGCAAAAGCAATTATTTAGATAAACTTGCAAAATCACGAACAGTCTATCAATTGCATGTAGACTTTTCGATTTCGAATCCCTACTGACACTGTCCTTCGACGCAGGCAAAATTTTCGAAAGTTTAACATGTCTGAGACTCACAGTGTGTCTTGGGCCCATTTATTAACTTAATTTAATGACAACAGCCCGCCGCAGGCGAAAATTTGGAAGGTTTTATCTCTGAGACTGTCTAGGATTAATGTTCAGCAACATAATTTGATCATAACAGCTGCCGCAGGCGAAAATTTGGAACCTGTTTTACCTCTGAGACTGTCTAGGATCAATTCAGCAACATAATTTGATCACAACAGAGCGCCGCAGGCGAAAATTTGGAACCTGTTTTACCTCTGAGACTGTCTAGGATCATTCCAGCAACATAATTTGATCATAACAGCCCGCCGCAGGCGAAAATTTTTATTGAATATGAATTTGGTAACCGTAATATTAGTTATGATTGAATTACAAGTACAATTGACGATATTTGGCCGCAGGCAAAAAATTTGAAAGTCTTATATCTGAAACTGTTTCTGAAACAGCCTGTCGAATCTGAATCAATTCAATTTGTTCTTCCTGGAAATGTGCTCACATGGAGGGATGATGCCTCTGAAAATGCTGATTCAGATTGTGTGCATGCAGGGCGCAGGCACGTTTTTGCACTGTATTCCACATTGAATATCTTTTTGAGACAGTTTATACTTCCTAATTCTTATCACTGAAAACTGTAAGTTAAATTTATCCGAATACAATTCAGGTAAAACACAGTACAGAAAAATTAAATTTTCTGTACTAACTTTCTCCGAAATTTCTCCGTTTTCCCCAAAATTTCCTCCGTCTCAAAATTTCCTCCGACCAGGTTTGCAGGTTCGCAGCTTTGGATATGGGCCCCTCCCAAGCTTGTTTGGCGACCGTATAAGTTTGGTTATACGGTCTCCATTGAATACAGTGCAAAGTGACTGTCCACGTGACCTTGACGCAGCATTTCTCACGTGTTATGAGCCACAGACGGGTTGTATATAAGGGGCGGTCAGGCTATTTCTTACCTTTCAGTTTCGTGGGCATAGGAAGCTTGTTAACTATAAGCAACCTCTGAAGGGAACTGTGACAAACTTGTTAACTATAAGTTGGTTGCAGAAGGAAACTTGTTAACTATAAAGTTACCTTGTGGCATAGAGGCTTGTTAACTATAAGCGACTTCTGAAGGAACTGTAACGAACTTGTTAACTATAAGTTAGTTACGTAAAGGGAACTTGTTAACTATAAGTGACCTTGTGGCATAGAAGAACCTTGTTAACTATAAGCGACTTCTGAAGGGAACTGTAACGAACTTGTTAACTATAAGTTAGTTACGTAAAGGGAACTTGTTAACTATAAGTGACCTTGTGGCATAGAAGCTTGTTAACTAAGCGACTTCTGAAGGGAAACTGTAACGAACTTGGTAACTATAAGTTAGTTACGTTAAGGAACTTGTTAACTATAAGTGACCTTATTAGGCAGGAGAGATTTTATTGACTGTCAACTAATTAAATATTGTTTATCTTTTGAACAATCCGTTGTTTTACTCGAGCAGTGACACTTAGGTAAGCCCATAATAGACCCCTCGGCCCGAACCAAACTTAACCCTAGTTTAATCCCTTTTCAACAAAGAGCTAGCACCATTTCATCCCGTTTCGGAAACTGGACGTGATATAATTTTATTATTGTACCTGTGATACGCGCCATCCGTCATCACCCCTGACTTGGATCCAGACAGACGTTGGGGTGCCAACGTCTCTCTCGTACATTGACATCGTATCTTCTTGTCCTACTTCCCTTTAATCAGGGGAGGGGTAGTTAGCAAATGCCAAGGCATGTTCCATCACTTTGAGAGTGGATTTATTGCCATTTTACTTACTTAGGAGCATAGGTGCAAAATTATTTATGGGAGTTTCAATTATGATTTAGGGTATATGAATGCCATATCTCAATACATGTGGCCAAAATTATTGGCACGATAAATGCATTAAGTACGGACGATATTGTGTGTCATCACGGAAGTGTATTAATTTGAAACTAATACCAATTAATCAATTAAAATAGCTTGCGTCTTCTTCAACTTTTTAACTTACCCGCGCCCAATGAGGTTGACAGTCTCGGTTCTAAGATTAGAATCACCGATCAGTTGCATAGCGACGCCGCTGAACGACTCAGAATGTTTTTCGTCGGAAGTAACATAAAACAACTCATATCCAATACCTGCAGGATGTTGTACTGGGTTTGTGGAGGGGAGGGTGCGACAGTTAAACATATCAATTTGCAAATGATTATCACATTCTCTGTTAAAATGATATCGAAATCATACATCAAAATGTGTACTTAAAATGTAACCTTCGACATTTGGAAATAAAACAAGGTCATAATCACGCTTCCAGTTCCGTAAGAGTAAGACATGTCTCTCTGAAATAAGTATTGGTATATAAATATAAAGAATGAAAACGAATTTTCTAGTATTTCGGGAAATGTTGAGACTGACCCCAGTCCCCTGACTTATCAGCCACCATTTGTGATCACGCCAAATTTTTTGAGACAATGGTTGAACCAAAAGGAATAACTCGTGGGCCAACTATTTAGCCGGGTTTGGTACCCCCAGACCCACTAGCGCCAAAAGTGCGCTAAAAATAAGCGCATTTTCAAAAGCGACTAAGACGAGATCTAAGGTGTGCAATCGATAGATAATCGTCCCCTGAGTTACCATAAAAATTGAAGTCGATATAGAAATTGACGAAAAACGTATGCCCATATATGGGCATACCAGTGACCAGGATGTTAATTGTTAAATACGTGAAAAAATCGCCAAAAAGTACGACGTATTGGCCTCTGTAGAAAAATACGCGTATTTTTCTCACAATACGTGGCTTAAAGATTACAACACGGATTCTGAATAGATGTTGTTAAATACGGGAAAAAGTACGCGCGCATACGCTTCCAAATATAATGAAACGATTGTATCGTAAACATTAGGAATAGGAGTGCGCGCGGCGCGCGCGACCAAAACATGGCAATACAGTTAATTCGAAGTTTAAGCAAAATTTCAAAGATGAAGGAGAAAAAAACGGAAGTTTCTGCCAAAAATAGGTATTGTACTTTTTGCCGTATTTTTAAAACATACGCATTTAACAACCTTGTGGGCATACACGCGTCGCACAAGCCTATCTCTGCCCATAACTTGGCCAAATATCAATATTTTTGAATGAGACCAACTTTATCCGATTAATGGCAATGAATAGCGTTTTCTCAATTTCTGCAAGTTTGGGGTTGATTGCCACTAAAATGGCTATTTGAGGTCTAAAAAAACACAAAATCACCATTTTCTCAGTTCGCATTTTTTTCCAAGGTGTACTTTACTCAAACGCTAATAACTTCGGCAGTGATTGATATTTTTGCATAATTCTTTTTTTACGTGAAACATTAAAACAAGACAAAATTCCGCAAGAAAAAAAGCGCCAGATTTTTTATTAATAGGCCTCCAAAAAATTTTGGCGCCAAAAGCGCTAAATTTTTGCCAAAATTTCGGCGCTTTTGGCGCCAAAAATATTGATATTTGACCAAGTTATGGGCAAAAATAGGCTTGTGCGACGCGTGTATGCCCATATATGGACATACGCTTTTCGGCCATAACTCGGCCATTTTTTGAGATATCATCTTCGAATTTTTTATGGTAACTCAGGGGACCATTATCTACCGATTGCACACCTCAGATCCCGTCCAAGTCTCTTGATAAATGCACTCATTTTCGGCGCACTTTTGGCGGAGAGAAACGTTTTCTGCAAACCATAAATAAACGTATATTCATCGTTTATTTGAGGTTTCTTTGTATTGTGGTCCCAATAAGAAAATTCATATCCTGCACACCATAGAAAAAGTGTTTTAAACTTTTATCATTGGTTTCATATAAAAGTTTTGGTTGAACCTAAATTAAATGTATCCGAAACGCTTATATTTGGGATTACGATAAACGCTTCTACAGAAACGTTTATTTAACATATCATAAACGATTATCCAAAACGTTTGATTTTAGACGGAAACCAAATTTAAACCAAATATAAAAGTTTATTAATATTATCGGGTTATTTTTGGTTTGGCTGGGTTGGAATAGATGAGAAGTAAAACGTGTTCAAAAAAGAAAGACGCCGATTACATGAGAGCAATCACCAATTTCAGTGCAAACTCCGCAAAGTTCCGAAAAATCCGCATTTTTGTGCTTTAATGCTGAATTCCTCGGCTTAAATAAGCAAATATCCCTTCGCTAAAAGCCCTGAAGTTGAAGCGTCACGTGCAGCCCAAGAATAATTATAGCACATATGTGTCACGTGACTATGAACATGAGGTATAGCGCTTGTCCCGTGTGATACTGATCGTATGTGGGGTGCAATTTGTTTCTTACGCGCTACTTCATATTGAGGAAAACAAGAAAATTTGAGGAAAACAAGAAAATTTATTTTACACAAACAAAATAAATATAAATATTAATTGTCAGAGATAAAGATGGTTCCAAAAAACTCAGGTGGTAAAGGATTTGAGTGGTAATGCTGAAAATTGTTCTCTGTGAAGCTGTTCTAAAAATTATATTTCCTTGTCATTTTGAAACTTGAAATTTAGTTTAGCACATGCTTAACTGAGCTCAATTGTTTGCATGGAACTGATTGGGTAAATTCACTTTAAATACTTAGATAGACAATTAGGCAACGAGGCACTTTTTGGGGTCATTGTTTTAAATACATTGAGCTTATATCAAATCTATCAAATCCTTTATTCTGAGTAATAACTTACAATTCTTAATCAAGCCAATACTGTTTTAGCAATGATATTGTCGATATTGTTTGGTTATAACAACAGTGAATTGTTCAATAGACTAGATATAATAAATACATTTTATATAAATAAAAACATGCATTCCATTCAACTTCAAATTCAATAACAATATTTTCAATTAGTGTGATGAGTTTTTCTGCTTATTTAAAATTTTCAAAGTGAAATATTTGGGTTAAAGTGGTAAGGTCTAAGACACAGAATAACGTTAAAATTACAATCTTTGCTAGCCATGATGTTGTGTATGGAGAGTTACGAGCAATTTCTTTGCCTTCTGCACCCACCATTCATCTGGTTAGGTTGTAGGGGCCTTTTGATTCGTTACTTATGTATTGCAAGGAAAAATTTAGCAATGCTTGGATTCTTCAATAGGATCCATTTTTTCGATTTTCAAAAATTATATTACAATTTTCAAAAACATTAACTTTTGCAGATGTTTGCACACAAGCTTAACAAAGAAGAAACATACACATCTTTCAAAGTGCATAGTGAAATACCTATTTCTATATGTTTTAATGTTTGTTGTGGTTGTTTTATTAGTTGTAAAGGAAAAAGCAGATATAGACAAAGTACGTGGAATAATTTCTGTGTACGGTGTTTTATAATTATATACGCCATGTTCTAGTAAGAAAACTTTTGTAGAAAACTGTTTTCAAAGGAAAAAAAGAAAATCGTTTTCTTAAAAACATCATTAAAAAGTTTTCATGAAAACGGTTTTCCGAAAAATTTTGTTTTTGAAAAAAATAACTTTCGATAAAACATATTTTTCCGAAAATCATGTTTTTCAAGAAAATTATTTTCATCAAAAAAGATATCTTCAGTTTTGGAAAAATCACTTTCTTGAGCGGCTCGTGTTTCTTTCACGCCAAGAACTTTTATACAACTCGATAAGTCACTAACTCATCGTGGAATCTCATGTCTCGAGTGCGTGCAGAAGCCCTTCACTTTTTACGCAGGTTTTTTTACCGAGTCAGACCCGGTTGGGAAGAAATACTGTTGTTTGATCAGAGAATAATCGATTCCAGCTATTTCCGGTCGGGTTATAATCCGGTTCCATGATCTCAGCTATGATCACCGTATACCTTCGATAATGAACTCGGCAGTCGGCACGCCTCGTCCATTATCCAACTTACACAGTCTCGGCTGTCGCCTCGACCGTGTAAGTTGCGGTATACGGTCATCACTTCGACATGTAACCGCTTATTGTACTCCTCCCAAGCTTTTTTAGTGACCGTGTAAGTTTGGTTATACGGTCTCCTCTGAATTACAGTGGAAGAACGTTTCTAATGAAATTTGTCATTTGATTTTATAAAGGAACACTCAAAAATCTACTCAAACGTTGAATCCGGACGAGGGTCGTCAGACCGGAGTGGGAAGAAATACTGTTTTTTGGTCAGAGATTAGAGAATAGTAGCTGTTTCCGGTTGGGGTATAAATATAATCCGGTTCCATGAGATCTTTGATTTTATATAGGAGCACTCAAAAATCTACTTGAGCGTTGAGTCCGGACGAGGGTCGTCAGACCCGAGTGGGAAGAAATACTGTTTTTTGGTCAGAGATTAGAGAATAGTAGCTGTTTCCGGTTGGGGTATAAATATAATCCGGTTCCATGAGATCTTTGATTTTATATAGGAGCACTCAAAAATCTACTTGAGCGTTGAGTCCGGACGAGGGTCGTCAGACCCGAGTGGGAAGAAATACTGTTTTTGGGTCAGGAATAGTAGGTCCTAGCTGTTTCCAGTCGGGGTATAATCCGGTCGGGGTATGATTTCAGCTGTGACCGCATACCTTCGATAATGAACTCCGCACGCATCGTCCATTATCCAACTTACACAGTATTGGCTGCCGCCTCGACCATGTAAGTTGCGGTATACGGTCACCACATAAAAAGAATATTATATTTTGAAAAATTATATTTTTTGATGAGCATTGAGCATGATTAAAGCAAAGCAGTTAAAAACCGTTCAAAAATATTCCAAGACCAATAAAGGTCCAAAAAAGCGTAAGCTTTTCGGAAAAAAGCGTTTTCTCGACTGATTTCAGTAAGTATAAGGACCATCTAGATGAAAATTGGCCATGTTACCAACGTTGTTCTGATCGATGGCATCGGGCTAAAATTGGTCGTGCCCTTTTTTTCCACATACGCATGGCCGAATTCTTCGTCTTGTATCTCGGCCTAGAAGGATGTAGGAACTTCATTCAGAGCGACTAGTTAACAAACATAAGCCCTAAAATATGCTCACAAACCGAGGACCGGCGGCGGAGAACTGTTTTTGTGCCCAAGCACAGGCTAAAATTAGGAAATTTTTCATAACCCGGGTCTGGAAGGTCGTAGATACTTCGTTTATAGCTCAAAAGAAGCAATGTTGATATTAATATGATTTTCCCTAACGTTCAAGATATTCGATTTCTGGATGTTAATATTCGGCTTCTGATTCTGAATCAACGTGTGCCCTAAAACAGTAAAACGCTCGTAAAATGATTTATGAGCGAAAAACTGATTTTAAACCATTTATGTTACATCAGATTGAAACAAAAAAGATCACACGACCCCCATTTCTATGTAAATCCGATATCGGGCCATTTCAAGGTCTCTTTACTAGATACCTTGTGCCATATCTGTGATTTTTAGGGGGCTGGTATCCTCTTCGACTTCCACTTTCCAGGCTCAGTTTCCCCTATTTTTGGCTGGGAAAGGTGAGAAGACTCAAATTCATCATATCTTTAGCTAATATATTTTAGTTAAACTTTTCTTCACCCTGGGGGACTTGGGTTAGATTCCCAGACGGGGAGCCAAATTGAGAGAGTTTAATACAATCGGAAACTTCGAGAAACGCGTGTATAGTTAGCTTCAGTCAATGATATTAGAGAGGGAGTACAAGTGAGAAGATACCCCCGCACTGTCGTGCTTGTTTCTGGATAGTTCTCCTGCAGATCACGTGACGGCCCGCGTGATCCGCGCGGGCTTTGGACAACAATGCGATCACGGGGTGAATCTTTCCTCTCGTAACGATGTCTGTTGATTCTTTCTGTTACACCCCATCGGAACAAGGATAATCTTTATATAGGTACTTCAGACTTAGAGGCGTAAGAAGAACACCGAACACGCACAGAATAATAATGTAATTGCCTGTGAGAGCAGGAAATTATATTAGACTTGTAGACCTGTTGACCTGCAGATACACAGCCCACTGGCACTGCTACGCAGCACCTCGTCCGTGAATTATTAACTCCGCAATTCAAATTTTTACCGCATCAAGCTATAAACGAAGTCTCTACTCTCTACGACCTTCTAGGCCAGTTAAGAAAAATTGAAAAATTTGAGCCTACGCTCAAAACCGGTTTTTCACCTGTTTATGAGCATTTCAGGGCATATGTTTGTTAACAAGTCGTATATAAACATGGCCATAATTGCGATTCCTTTGCGGTATAAACGAAGTCTCTACTACGACCTTCCTAGGCCGAGTAAAGGAACACTTGACCCCCCCCCTTGACATTATGCATCCTCCAACCTTTCATTTTTTTTTTTTTTTTTTTATTTCGAAGGTTTTACTTCTATTCCAACAGCTGTAACAGCCAATGACAGGAATCGAAGGATTCAAGTAATCAAGCCAGTGACGGTTAAGGAAGTGTAATCCATACTTTCGTCGCCCGAGACTTCGCTGCAATGGGCAGCTCCTCATTTAACCCTCCCGCACAGTTTCCTGTACGCTCGGCTGAGTGAACCGTGTGGCTGCTTAGGTGAGAGTTCTCACCCTTAGCGCGGTAGGCAAGGCCGGGAATCGAACCACCAACCTCGCGATTGAAAGTCAGACGCCCTAACCACTGCGCTACCTGGCCATATCCCCAGACATTAGATCCCACGATTGCTGCGGCATTTGAACCTCCGAAATCACATCCCCTCTAAAGTCTGAAAGCAAAGTAAACACTGTTCAGCTGTTTCACCATCGCCTTGGCTGAGGACGTTGTGTCAAGCAACATGATCCCTAACTGAAATCAGTCGAGAAAACGCTTTTCTTACGAAAAGCTAACGGATGGACGTAATTTGGTCCTGGACTAAAAACAGTTCCTACTAGAACATGGCGTAGTCCTTAGACTCTTAGACTACGCCCAAAAAGCGTACCTAAAAGCTCAAATTTGTTCAGATAATTAGTCATCACCCGTTATGTTGAAGCTATTAATTTTGGGGTTCAAGCCTTATCATTAAGTTAACGTGGCATACGGTCACGTTAACTTATTGGCAGGGGGCATTGCTCATGCTACTGCAACTGAAGATATGGATAACGATTGTCAGCTATTCACCAGAGAACACTACATCTTATCAGTGATTTGGTACTGGTTCTCTGGATTCAGCACCACCTGGCGGTACTGTTTCTCTGGATTCAGCACCACCTGACGGTACTGGTTCTCTGGATTCAGCACCACCTGGCGGTACTGGTTCTCTGGATTCAGCACCACCTGGCGGTATTGGTTCTCTGGATTCAGCACCACCTGGCAGTACTGGTTCTCTGGATTCAGCACCACCTGGCGGTACTGGTTCTCTGGATTCAGCACCACCTGGCGGTACTGGTTCTCTGATTCAGCACCACCTGGCGGTACTGGTTCTCTGGATTCAGCACCACCTGGCGGTACTGGTTCTCTGGATTCAGCACCACCTGGCGGTACTGGTTCTCTGGATTCAGCACCACCTGGCGGTACTGGTTCTCTGGATTCAGCACCACCTGGCGGTACTGGTTCTCTGGATTCAGCACCACCTGACGGTACTGGTTCTCTGGATTCAGCACCACCTGGCGGTACTGGTTCTCTGGATTCAGCACCACCTGGCGGTACTGGTTCTCTGGATTCAGCACCACCTGGCGGTACTGGTTCTCTGGATTCAGCACCACCTGACGGTACTGGTTCTCTGGATTCAGCACCACCTGGCGGTACTGGTTCTCTGGATTCAGCACCACCTGGCGGTACTGGTTCTCTGGATTCAGCACCACCTGGCGGTACTGGTTCTCTGGATTCAGCACCACCTGGCGGTACTGGTTCTCTGGATTCAGCACCACCTGGCGGTACTGGTTCTCTGGATTCAGCACCACCTGACGGTACTGGTTCTCTGGATTCAGCACCACCTGGCGGTACTGGTTCTCTGGATTCAGCACCACCTGGCGGTACTGGTTCTCTGGATTCAGCACCACCTGGCGGTACTGGTTCTCTGGATTCAGCACCACCTGACGGTACTGGTTCTCTGGATTCAGCACCACCTGGCGGTACTGGTTCTCTGGATTCAGCACCACCTGGCGGTACTGGTTCTCTGGATTCAGCACCACCTGGCGGTACTGGTTCTCTGGATTCAGCACCACCTGACGGTACTGGTTCTCTGGATTCAGCACCACCTGGCGGTACTGGTTCTCTGGATTCAGCACCACCTGGCGGTACTGGTTCTCTGGATTCAGCACCACCTGGCGGTACTGGTTCTCTGGATTCAGCACCACCTGGCGGTACTGGTTCTCTGGATTCAGCACCACCTGGCGGTACTGGTTCTCTGGATTCAGCACCACCTGGCGGTACTGGTTCTCTGGATTGAGCACCACCTGGCGGTACTGGTTCTCTGGATTCAGCACCACCTGGCGGTACTGGTTCTCTGGATTCAGCACCACCTGGCGGTACTGGTTCTCTGGATTCAGCACCACCTGGCGGTACTGGTTCTCTGGATTCAGCACCACCTGGCGGTACTGGTTCTCTGGATTCAGCACCACCTGGCGGTACTGGTTCTCTGGATTCAGCACCACCTGGCGGTACTGGTTCTCTGGATTCAGCACCACCTGACGGTACTGGTTCTCTGGATTCAGCACCACCTGACGGTACTGGTTCTCTGGATTCAGCACCACCTGGCGGTACTGGTTCTCTGGATTCAGCACCACCTGACGGTACTGGTTCTCTGGATTCAGCACCACCTGGCGGTACTGGTTCTCTGGATTCAGCACCACCTGGCGGTACTGGTTCTCTGGATTCAGCACCACCTGGCGGTACTGGTTCTCTGGATTCAGCACCACCTGACGGTACTGGTTCTCTGGATTCAGCACCACCTGACGGTACTGGTTCTCTGGATTCAGCACCACCTGGCGGTACTGGTTCTCTGGATTCAGCACCACCTGGCGGTACTGGTTCTCTGGATTCAGCACCACCTGGCGGTACTGGTTCTCTGGATTCAGCACCACCTGGCGGTACTGGTTCTCTGGATTCAGCACCACCTGGCGGTACTGGTTCTCTGGATTCAGCACCACCTGGCGGTACTGGTTCTCTGGATTCAGCACCACCTGGCGGTACTGGTTCTCTGGATTCAGCACCACCTGGCGGTACTGGTTCTCTGGATTCAGCACCACCTGGCAGTACTGGTTCTCTGGATTCAGCACCACCTGGCGGTACTGGTTCTCTGGATTCAGCACCACCTGGCGGTACTGGTTCTCTGGATTCAGCACCACCTGGCGGTACTGGTTCTCTGGATTCAGCACCACCTGGCGGTACTGGTTCTCTGGATTCAGCACCACCTGGCGGTACTGGTTCTCTGGATTGAGCACCACCTGGCGGTACTGGTTCTCTGGATTCAGCACCACCTGGCGGTACTGGTTCTCTGGATTCAGCACCACCTGACGGTCTTGTCGTTGGTGTGTTGGACGTGTGTGACTGCAGGGTTATGCGCGTTACTGCAGGCTTATTTGGCCGCAGAAATTGTGGATTTGTATTGTAAATTTATCCAATGTTGGGAACAATAGACGCTCACGGCTCAGTTATTTTAAAACAGCCCAGGAGGCATAGTTTGGGTATTGTGTTTCTTTTGAAAAACAAAGGATTGAATATTTTGCATATTTTGTGCGTTGAACGTTCTAAACTTATGAAATAAATGAAATAAATATTATTTTATGAATAAACGTAATCCTACGTCAAGAGCTATTAACAGTTACATACACACACATAAAGAAGCTGCAATCCGGGTACTTTCCAGAAATTGCAGATCTATTGAAAAATAAACCGACAAACGTCCGCTTGCCTGAGCAGCTACTTTAATCTATTAAAAATACTTACCTTAGTACCAGAAATATAGGCGACTAATAATCAAGGCGCAAGATATTAAGGCGACAAGATATTAAGGCGATTTTTCCTGGAGTTCCAATTGAAGTTTTTTTTTTCGAAAATAAACGATTTTTTCCATTTAAAATGGCTATGATATAAATATAAAATTGAACGAAAATGCAAAAAAATATTGTTAAGTGGGCCTTCAAAATACAGTTCATCATATCCTGAGCTTTTCAAACGGGTCAATCAACAATCAACATTCTAGAGTCAATAACGGCATCTTTACATTGTGCCACAGTGCAGTGACACCAGGAGTTGCACTGATAACTGGCTATTAAGTTATTCATTAATTACTATGTTGCTAAATTGAAAAAGTCGATCGGGAGGAAAAAAATAACTGAAAATAAAGTCTTTTAAAATATTATGCCGACCAGATATTTAGACGACCAGATATTAAGGCGACAAGAAATTAAGGCGATTTTTCCAAAATCGCCTTAATTTCTTGTCGCCTATATTTCTGGTACTAAGGTACCTGGTCCCTATGATTAACAATCGATTAAACTCAATCTCCAGCAACGAGACGGTGTTTAATGATAGTAAAATCATATACCAAGACGCCCTCCAGAAAAGTGGCCACAACGGACATTTGCAGTGGGACCAGAGCACCCCCTCCCCTCAACACACCAGAACAAGGCGCCGTCGGGCTATCATATGGTTTAACCCTCCCTTCAGTGAAAATGTCACTACAAAGATCGGGAAAGAATTTTTCAAACTTTTGGAAAAGCACTTCCCAGCACGACACAAGTTCCACAAGATACTGAACAGGAACACCGTCAAACTGTCATACTCCTGTACCCCAAATATAGGAAGTATGATAAAATCACACAACAGAAAGACCCTAGACAGAACAGAGGAGGATCAGACACTGCCCTGCAACTGCAGGAACAAAGAGCAGTGCCCCCTGGATGGTCAGTGTCGTGCCAAAGCAGTTGTCTATCATGCTACCATATCTGACACAACTGAAACATTCTCCTACATAGGCATATCAGAGCCGGAAGTAAAGAAGAGGATCTCGAAACACAAGAACTCCATGAAGTACAGGGAGCACGAACAGGACACCGAACTCTCCAAGAAGTTCTGGGAGATGAAGGATCAAGGACGTACTCCAGTGCTGAAATGGAAGATCTTGCAGTTTGCTAGACCTTATCAGAACGGACGGTTCAATTGTGATCTCTGCCTTAGCGAAAAACTTCAAATTATCAAATTTAAGGATAACAAAAAACTTTTGAATAAGAAGACTGAATTTATATCGAAATGTCGGCATAAACGGAAATTTTTACTTGAGAGAGCATTAAAATTTACATTTAAAGTTTTAAGTTTGAGTGAAATATAGCCTCGGCTCCGGCTCATTCTCATAATGATAACACTCCTGACGTGATATTAGTGTGGGTTTGGGGTATCTCACTTTAACTTAAGACTTTACGAACAATTTATTCTTTCTTCATTCTTTTATCCGTATTTCAATTTAGTATTTGACCGATGTATTTTATTAAATTTCTCTTAATATGTCATATTTGTTGCGTTGTTGATATTTTCTGTAGAGTAGTATTATTATATATTTTCATGTCTTATAATTCAGGTACAAAATGTGAACCATGTATATCTAAACATCCCAAGAAGTGGTAAGGCTTCTAATGTACCTCATGCTGGAGTTTCATTTGGTTTAATTATAAAGGAGTGGAACTGGATCATTTTGTCAATATCATCATGTTACTCGTCTTCTGACGATTGGGTATGAACTTACCCATGAAACTTAAAGTAAAGACAATTAACCTTGTGTTTTAATTTGTTTGTACTAAGGTAAATGCTTTATTTGACATTAATATCACGGTCAAGATGAGATAATGAAGGATTTATTTGGCGTTTTCAGCATATTTTGGCCGGAAGACAGAAATAGCTCACGGAGCTTCATTTCACGTTCGGCAAGCTAAATGATGGTACCAATGAGTTCGTCTGGTCGAAACGAATCAGAATGAACAATTTTTAGGGCGCTTGGATTTGTAAAATTTGTCCAAAATTTCGTACTTGAGTATTTGGTGTTTTCAGAGCATTTTGGCCGGAAGACAGATATGGCTCTCAGAGATTCATTTTACGTTCAGCAAGCTAAATAATGGTACCAATGAGTTCGTCTCGTTAAGACGAATCAGAGTAACCAATTTTAGGGCGCTCTATTTGGTATTTTCACCTATCCAAGCGCCCTAAAAGTTGATTTTCTGATTCCAAGATAAGCTACGGTTTAGCATTGCTAAAAGGCGATTTTAGCAACTAATTTGCAATGCACTTACTCTTTGCAAGGGTAATTTGCGCGCGGCATCGAAAGTATCTCCACGAAAAATAAAAATAAAAAAGGTGTAATTCGCCGCACCCAAAAGGTTCACAAGTTGACCTATTTGTGCTTTTTACCTCTGATTCCATGAAAAAAGTAAGAAAGAAAAGGCCAGTTTACGTAGTTTATGGATTCAGCTAACAAACTTTTTTAATCTTGATTCATATAATTCGAAATTGATGACACATAAATGAACTTCATTGAAACTTGGAGATTTGGAGAATTTATTCACAAAGATTTTCTCTGAAATACGCATAAATTCATAAATTCGCAAATTGGAAATCTTATCGAAGGACATAGTCAAGTGGGCTTGGCCCATATCAACATCGTATCTAATTGGTCATCCCCGAAGTGAAATTTGGTCATCCATTTTTTGAATTTTTTTCTGGAACAAAAAATATACTGATTTTTAAGCTTTAAAACTCAATGGTATTCAGGAAATTTTGATCGAAGATTTTAGACAAATAGATTATGTTATAATCAACAATCATTCATTATGTTAGTTTCTACAGGGTTGGCTGACATGGGCATAGGTCATAGGTAATAAATTAAAATGTATAATACCTACCTGTGGGCGAACTTCGACATGTTAGAACAAAAGAGCTAGTATCAAAACAACACTGTGAAGTTTTTCGTGGTTCATGTGCTTGATAAATTTATTCGCATACTATAGGTACAATTGAGAACATTCCAATTGGGGAACCAAGGAGGAAGTAAAATGATTTGCAATGGGAACCCACGTGCTGCAATGGGAACCCACGTGACCGCAATTATCCCGCTCCAGCCTAAGCAACGTCACGTGACTACCACGTTATCGCGCGCATATCATGTAAAACATGCGGCACGCAGGTCACGTGACCGCGCTTGATATTCGATACACCTCGGGAAGAGCGGTGCAATGTTATTGTATGATACACCTAGCATGTAGGATATAGAGTGAAGGGGTGCGATGTAAACCTATGATATATTATATATCTATGTAAATACAGTGTATCGGAATGTGAGTGCAATGTAAACGTATGTTACACTTACACTGAACATGTCGGTTGATAAACAGGAGCGCTCAGCCTTTGCAGCTTTACAGAAAAGTGTGCAACAAGCGTACGATGGAGACTGTAGTAAAACAGTAAAGTAATGAATAAATTTAAATGTCAAGAAGTATTACAAAATTTCATTCATTGAAAGACATTCCGACCTCCTCAACTGTCAAATTGTTTAGTGTACGTGCATGTTTTATAGTAGGTAGGTACTAGGTACCTATAATTTACGTTCACTCTAGTCGAACCAGCGGGGAACGGACATTTCATCTCCCGACACTTCATCTCACGACATTTCATCTCCGACACTTCATCTCAAAGTACGACATTTCATCCCCAGGGTTTTTTGAAGTAGGTACGACGTTTCATCTCCAGGGTGCGGCGTTTCATCTCGGGGTGCGACACTTCATCTCCGGGTACGACATTTCATCTCTACGTACGACATTTCATCTCAAACTGCAACACTGCATCTCAGACTGCGACAATTCATCTCTGGGTACGTCATTTCATCTCTGGGTAAGTCATTTCATGTCTGGGTATAGCATTTTATCTCAGACTGCGACACTTCATCTTTGGGTGCAACATTTCATCTCAGGCTGCGACACTTCATCTCAGGGTACGACACTTCATCTCAGACTGCAACACTTCATCTCATGGTACGACATTTCATCTCAGGGTACGACATTTCATCTCAGGCTACGACACTTCATCTCTGGGTGCGACATTTCATCTCAGACTGCGACACTTTATCTCAGACTGCGACATTTCATCTCAGGTACGACACTTCATCTCAGACTGCGACACTTCATCTCTATGTACGACACTTCATCTAAGACTGCGACATTTCATCTCTGGGTGCAACATTTCATCTCAGGCTACGACACTTCATCTCAGGGTTTGACACTTCATCTCAGACTGCGACACTTCATCTCTGGGTACGACATTTCATCTCAGGGTACGACATTTCATTTCGGGCTACGACACTTCATCTCTGGGTGCGACATTTCATCTCAGACTGCGACACTTCATCTCAGGGTACGACACTTCATCTCAGGGTACGACACTTAATCTCAGGGTACGACACTTCATCTCAGACTGCGGCACTTCATCTCAGGGTATAACACTTCATCTCAGGGTACGACACTTCATCTCAGACTGCGACACTTCATCTCAGGCTACGACACTTCCTCTGGGTGAGACATTTCATCTCAGACTGCGACAATTCATCTCAAAGTACGACATTTCATCTCCAGGGTTTTTTGAAGTACGACGTTTCATCTCAGAGTGCGACGTTTCATCTCAAAGCGTACGACACTTCATCTTTAACTGTAACTTGATTGCATTGAAAGTGCGACATTTCATCTCAGGGTAGGACACTTCATCTCAGACTGCGACACTTCATCTCAGACTGCGACATTTCATTTTAGGGTACGACACTTCATCTCAGGGTACGACACTTCAATGAAGTGTGGTACCCTGAGATAGTCATACCCCTAAACTAGATAGTGTGGTACCTAGATGAAATGTCGCACCCAAAATAGTGTCGCAGTCTGAGATAGTGACTTCATCTCAGACTGCGACACTTCATCTCAGGGTACGACACTTCATCTCAGACTGCGACACTTCATCTCTGGGTGCGACACTTCATCTCAGACTGCGACACTTCATCTCAGGGTATGACACTTCATCTTAGGGTACCCTGAAATGGAAGTGTCGAACAGATAGTGTCATACCTGAATAGTATCGTACCCTAAGCTAAGATGAAGTGTGGTACCCTAGATAAATGTCGCACCCAAGATGAAGTGTCGCAGTCTGAATGATGACTTCATCTCAGACTGCGACACTTCATCTCAGGGTACGACACTTCATCTCAGACTGCGACACTTCATCTCTGGGTGCGACATTTCATCTCAGACTGCGACACTTCATCTCAGGGTATGACACTTCATCTTAGGGTGCCTGAAATGAAGTGTCGAACCCTGAATGAAGTGTCGTACCTGAATGAAAGTATCACCTGAATGAAGTGTTGTAGGTGCCCTGAGGATGAGCGTCGCAGTCTGAATAAGTGTCGTACCATAGATGAAGTGTCGTGGCACAGATATTACCAAAGATGATTTCGCAGTCTGAGATGAAGTGTCGCTGTCTGAATGAAGTGTCATCTAGATAATATCGCGATCTGAGATGAATGTCGTACCCTCAGATTCCATCTTCAGCAGACGACGATAATCACATGATTTTTCAGCTCCTGATTTAAGTTTATCGTATCATTTAAACGATTTTTAACTTGCTCTCTAACCTGAGATGAAGTGTCGTACCCTGAGATGTAGTGTCGTACCCTAAGATGAAATGTCGCAGTCTGAGATAGTGTCATGCAGATGAAGTGTCGTACCCTGAATGAAGTGTCGTGCTCTGAATGAAGTGTCGCAGTCTCAGATAGTGTCTGATCTGAATGAAGTGTCTGAATGAAGTGTCTACCCTGAGATGAAGATGTCTCCTGAAGTGTCGTACCCCAAGATGAAAATGTGCCAGTCTGAGATGAAGTGTCGTACCCTGGAGATATTGCAATCAAGTTGGTTAGAGATGAAGTGTCATTGCCCTTTGAGATGAAAACGTCGCACTCTGGAGATGAAATGTGTAATATCGTACTTTCTAATTACAATCAAATTGCAAGTAGGAGATGAAGTGCCGTACCTTTTGAGATGAAACGTCGCACCCTGGAGATGAAATGTCGTGCTATAGTACAATCAAATTACAGTAGGAGATGAAGTGTCGTACCCTTTGAGATGAAACATCGCACCTGGAGATGAAACGTCATTACTTCAAAAACCCTAGGGATGAAATGTCGTACTTTGAGATAGTGTCGAAGATGAAATGTCGCGGATAATGTCGTGAGATGAAGTGTCGAGATAAATGTCCGTTCCCCACTGCTTCGACTAGAGTGAACGTAAACTATAGGTACCTAGTACTTAACTACTATAAAACATGCACGCATTACACTAAACAATTTGACAGTTGGGAGGGTCGGAATGTCTTTCAATGAATGAAATTTCCTTGTAATACTTCTTGACATTTAAATTTATTCATTACTTTACTGTTTACTACAGTCTCCATCGTACGCTTGTTGCACACTTTTCTGTAAAACTGCAAGGCTGAGCGCTCCTGTGTATCAACCGACATGTTCAGTGTAAGTGTAACATACGTTTACCTGCACTCATTCCAAAACCAACTTATTTATTGGTTTATGGCCCCCAAACCCATGGGTGTATCTCAATAACCCCTTTTTTCCCAGGGTTTGTATCAACGTCGTGACCTGCGGCCCATTTTACATGTATGCGCCCGGGGAAGGGGAGTGTGATTTCCCAAACTGGGGGCAGGAAATTCGGTCCTGGGTTTTCCCCTTCCCCGGTTCCCCCCGCATTTTCTTCCTCCTTGGTTCCCCTTCCCCATATCGCTTTTATCCCGGTCCCCGCCAAAATAATCTTATTATCACTCAATTTTCCCCCCACCGGAAAATAGGCGGTTATTTTTAACAATTTTACGGCATCAAAGTTGATGGCGTCATTGGCTTATTTATTCACTATATTATGGATATCTGATGCCTCTGCGCTCAAAACTCAAGGGGCCAAATCAAAAATACTTAAATCAAAAACTAATTACCCAAAAATTAATATATGATTTTTTTGGCTTTACGGAGGTGGGGAATCCCCAAAACTACCTAGAACTAAAAAATCACTTACATAGATCAAGTAGAAAATATATAGCGTTTGATGATACATTCCTGGTCATCAGCAGGCTTTGTATCCGTAGTATCTATATAGCTTCAATAAATTAAGCTGTTCTGCGTTTAACCTTTACCATCACTAATTCCAATGAACGGAACACTTCATCGTATTCATAAACTCATCGCCTACTGTTTGTACTTACCTATATATCTTTCCATTATAATAGCTGAGAAACGTACTTCTATGTTTTCAACGTATGTTTCAAGCGCGATAAAAGAATTGTATGGAACATTTTAAGCCTATTTTCATTGAAAATTAAGAAAACCGGCTTAGCAAATTTTGATTAAGTAATTAAGTCAAACGTTTTTGGGTGTCCCATATACAGATGCGTTCTCCAATGATATTGATCAGGGGGCATGAAGCAGGGTATCGAAACTCTTGGTTTTAGGGACGAAACACATTACAGCCATAATTTCTGCCCAATACTGAACCCCTTTCGAGTTACTTTTGTCATGCAATCATCTAAAATATCCTTTCCTGTTAATTCTACGAAAGATCAACTATTCACGATTCTAAAAGTCTAAATTATCCCGTATAAATCCCAGTAGAAAACAAATTTATGAACTTTTTTCTAGCAACAAATGGATTTTCCATTAAAAATTTATTATGCCGGACTTTATTATCCAAATAGCTAGGTCCCTCTATCTTTGACAAAACTTCACTCGACACTTCCCAAAAATTCCCACTTCCTATACTATCTTTATTCTTCAGTTTAAACTCTTCCAAGTTAACCTTAAAATCATTGACCGAATTCGATAGCTTTACTTCATTAGGAAGCTTGTTCCAAAAGTTAATTACCCTATTAGTTAAAAAATGTTTAGATAAATTTTGTACTTTAACACTTCCCTTACTAACCCTCATATCAGAAACAAGTTTTAATCCCGACCTACTCACATTATACATACTTCCTATACATGACTCACCATTTAAAGCCTTAAACGTCTCGATTAAATCTCCACGATTTCTACGTTCCGCTAATGTAGTTAAGTTGAGTATATCCAGTCGCTGAGAATAAGGGAGGGTTCCTATCTCATCAATTAACCTGGTAAATCTTCTTTGTACACTTTCCAGCGCTAAAATCAAATTCCAACTCCCATGCTCAGCAACTGGATTCCACAACTGAACACAATATTCAATATGTGGCCTTATCAATGATTTATAAATAGCAATCATTGTTTTTCTATCACGTAAAATAACATTTCTAGCTATCCAACAAATCATTTTATTAGCTTTACTGATCGATGAGTTTATCTGATCCGACCATAACATAGACGATGACATTATTACGCCCAAATCCTTTTCTTGATCGTTATCACACATGCTCAATTCAACACCATCGACAGTATAGCTATGTTTAGGATTATCATTTATATTAACGTGTAATACTTTACATTTTTTAGGATTAAACTTAAGTAACCATAAATTCTCCCATTTTTCTAATCGCTCGATGTCCTCTTGAATTGTATCGTAATCATTAACATTTCCTATAAGCTTTAAATCATCAGCAAAAATTTTGATGGAGCTCTTTATATTATCCGGTAAGTCATTGATAAAAAGGATGAACAATAACGGACCAAGAACCGAACCTTGCGGCACTCCTGACAAAACCGTCTTTATTTCAGATTGCTCACCCTCAACATTTACATACATTGTCCTCTCAGATAAAAAGTCCCTTATTATGTTCAATGTTTTACCGTTGATACCAAGAGCCTCCATCTTACTAAGTAGTCTAAAATGGGGCACCGTATCAAATGCCTTACTAAAGTCAAAATATAGAACATCTACTGGATCACCCCCCTGCAAAATATTCAAAATATTATCAAATGATTCTAATAAGTTTGATAAACATGATTTACTTTTTACGAAACCGTGTTGATGAACTGAAATTTTACTCTCAATAAATTCTACTATGTGTTGCCTCACAAGTTGCTCGTAAACTTTGCAAATAATACAAGTTAATGAAACGGGTCGATAGTTCAAAGGGTCAGATTTACTGCCCTTTTTAAATAACGCCGTTACACTGGCAGTTTTCCAGATTTTGGGCAACGTGCCTGAATCTGTGCATTTTACGAACAACTTAGTGACGGCATTTACAAAACTATCATCATCTGATAACGACTTTAACAATTTAGGATGAATTCTATCCGGACCATAACTTTTGAAAATATTCAATTTAGCTAGTTCATCCTTAACAGCAACAGATGTTATAACTAAATCATTTATAGATGTAAATACCTTATCATCAGGCCTAAATTCTGGCAATGGTCCTTGTGGTTCTTGAACAAATACTGAACTAAAGGCATTTGCCAGAATTTCTGCTGATTCTTTAGGATTAGTTGAACGTGAACCATCTCCATTATCTAGATTTCTTATGCAAGTCTTTGCTTCTCTATTGTTTCTTAGATAAGAGTAGAATGACTTACAATTCAATTTTAAATTAGCAGTTATCTTCCTCTCATACTTAACTTTTAGTTTAATATTCTCTTGGTCGTATAGTTCCTCGCGGGAAATTGCATAGTTAAATTTAGCTATTGTTGGATCCGAGTCAAAGTCTGACCAAGCTTTATCTTTTTTGATTCTCAAACGCTTTAATGTGGATGTTCCCCATGGCAACTTCACAGGTCTTCCATTGCTGTGAACCGCAACTGTTGGCACTACAGCATTGAAAGACTGTAACTTGTCATGAAGCTCATTCCACATTTTTTCTACGCATAAATCGTTGGAACTATACTCCCAATTAATATTATCATGACTGAAATTTGTCAAATCAGATGGTAACACTTTACCCCATACTTGCTTATGTGCTATCTTATCAGTGATTTTCTCCAATGAAACTGCAAGTTCTATTTTAACGCAAACATGATCACTCTTCCCAAGCTTTGGGAGGATATCGACAGAGTGTAAAATTGCGTCATTTGTAGTGAGAACTTGATCAAGAAGACTTTCTTGTAGAACTCCATTAACAAGACGTCTCCTTGTTATTTCATTGGTAAAATACCACGAAAGGCCCTTCACACTAAATGTATCTAAATATTTACTTTGATTCAATAATATTTTATTCTTAGAATCTTTATTGCTATTTACAGATCCTGTCGCCCATGAAACATCAGGCAAATTGAAATCTCCTAACAAAAGCACTTCACTAAAATTAGAGTCATCGCAAATATTTTCAATGCTAGATAAAATTGCTTCATTTTGTCTGTTATTAAGCGACATGGATCTATAAATACATGCAATACAAATTCTACTACTTTGTAGCTGGACGTCTATAGCCAGTGAGTCAGGTGCATCTTTAAAGGCTTTTACTAACTCAACATTTAAATTATCTTTGTAATAAATTATTGCACCTCCACCTTCACTATAAATGTCCACTACATTCGAGTCAATATTGAAATTTCGATCATTCCTCACAAAACAATAACCTTCGATTTCAATTTCGGCATCGAGAATATCCTTATTGAAATGAGTCTCGTTAATACATATTATATCAATTTCATTTTCCATCAAAAAATGTTTTAACTTATCAATTTTATTCAATAGCCCGCATGCATTAGTGTACAAAATATTTAGTCCCGTCCCCTGTTTTCCCGACTCTTCCTCAGCCTCTCCCTTCTCTGTTGGCGTATTAGAAAATTCGCTTTCCTATCAGCCTCACATAGATCAGGATTAACCCAGTAACCCCCTTCTGTTTTGTACCCCCTTCCATCGTTAGTCCAGTACTCCACATCCTCTCTACTCTTCATCTCTATTATCAAGGGTCTACAGTAGTCTGTTTTGGAGGCGTCCAGTCTACCTGCTCTGTAACACCTCTTTACAATATCCCGTTCCATGCCCAACTCTTTAAAGCAGAACTCAGTGTCCTCCTCACGTCGTTTCGCGCTGCTAACGGACTCCCCTTTTAGCTCCGGCACCTTCATTACCACCACGCACAGCTTCTTCTGCTCCCGTACCAGTTTATCACAGTCCATCTTTTGTGTGACAGCTTCAGCGACCGCTTTTGTAGTGTTCTTCATCGACACTTTCTCAATTACTTTTTGTTGAGATTGCTGTGTGATCTCTGAGTATTTTTTCACAGCATTCTCAACAACATCCTTGGGGCAGTGTGCCACGTTCATGTTGGTGAGAGCAGCTTTCACTGCATCCTGTACAGTTGACTTGATTGCAGGCTGCAATGTAGCCAGTTCCTCCTTCACAAGTGTTCTCATCGAGTTGTCCGTTCCACCTCTCTTCCCCTGCAGTTTGGAGTAACTCCCATGTTTTGCGTAAAAACAATCCGGGCACGACCAGTCCTGCAACGACTTCACCATGTCTTCAGTGAGCCCAGCTAACCCAACGCAAGGCAAGTGCCACCATCTGGGACAATGATCACATCCAATCCACCCTGCGTCTATAATCTGATTGCAGGGACACTTGTCCGTCGCCTTCTTAGTGACGCCCTTACTCACATCTTTAGGGGGCCGACCCCGCCCTCTCTTCTCCGCTGTAACGTCACTGCAGACCGGCTGATCGGGAACTATCTTCTTCTTGTTCTTCTTCCTACTCTTCTTCAAGGTAACGACCTGCCACTCACCATCTGACACTGGAGTCTCATTCCCCGAACCGTTGTCCTCTGATTCAGTAACCGGCACATCCGGTTCCCCATCATCAGCACGAGAACAATTCAACAAGGCACTTCGTAGCTCTTCTTCTTCATCACCATCAGGTGGGCAGTGTAATAAAGAACGTCGAAGCTGATGTATTGAGTCAAAACTCACGCTAGATGTATCACTCATTTGATCCTCGTCATCTTTCCCCTCATTCACCTCATCTTTCACATTGTCATTGCATGCCTTGACATCCTGTAAATAGAAACTAACCGAGGTCCCCTCCTTCTTATCTCTTAGGCCGTCTTCCTGAGACATCATTGATATTTCACAACAATGTCAGCAGTCGGAGCGGTTACTAAAATTCAAACTCAGGTTCCTCAGTTAGTTACAACTATCAGCTTTGCCCAATACTTAACCCCTAATTTAAATGAGTGTTCCCTTTACTCCCTCTGTCCAATTTGTCCGTATTTAATATAATAGTTAACTCTCTTTTTCAAATTCCGGACAAAACAGACAGTGGCAACCCCGCCCCACCCCTATCTGATTTGACAGACAAAGCTGTTTTACAAACTATAGTTTGATTTATTGTGCATTCTCGACATTTTGATCCTAACCTCGAGAACACATCTGCAGCTGAAACTCCCTCCATTTCCTCAACTTCGTCCTCGGACACTGGCTAGTTCTTCGCTCTCCTGTGGCAGTCAGGCAAATATTATAGTTATACATATCTCTTAATACTATTTCAGGAATTCAGGAAGGAATTAATTTAAAACAAATTTGGATTTGCTCCAATTCGTAAGAGAATAATCAATATTTGCTATAATTTGAATTTTTGCTCAAGTTCACAATAAAGTTTTCACCTTATTTGCAAATTAAATGACATATTATAAATGAGTTTAATTTCACCTGAGCATTACTCATATCATTGGTTCTTACATCTTAATCTCAGAATTATTATTAAATGTTGCATTACAGTACTATTTGGAGGCCCTTCCATAAATACTTCATTTCAAAACTTTCAGTTGATTAGTGTGTGGGTTTGATATTATTTTTGAGAATTGTGTTTCACTGCATTAGTGATCCATCACTTCAAGTTTAAACATAAACTAATATTGCCTAAAAACTCACTGTTTTCAGCTAAGAGATTTTCTATGTAGGGCTTGAACTGTCAGGAATTGATTCTTCCTACTGAATCAATCAGATCTTCTAGCTTCATGTATCCCTCTGAGGTTGTTTTTGAATTATGAGGGGGGATTTTGAATCATTTGTGTAAACTAGCTAGGTTCATATTGTAGGGGTCAGTAGCGGGTCATTGGTATACTTTCATACGACCAAAATATTAAAGAGCTGACAACCATGAACCAGACGTAGGGTAAATGTGGAGGAAAATACCTCAAAATGAAGCAAAATTAATTCTTTGATTGATGAGCCCTTTTAATAATGATAATGCTTTAGTAAACATTTATTGATTTTCACAGAATTCTTCATCAAATTTTGATTGGATTTCAATTATCACAATCAACATTTAGTCTTATAAGATGGTTTGAAAAGCAATGAAATGCCAGTTGATAATTATTTACCCATTTAGTCTGATACATACATACCCTGAATATGGAGGGTTTGTTCTGGAACCTCCTCTGACTCTACAAGGCATTTTGTATCCGTGAAACTGGTGTTAGCAGAGAGGTCCACTGGAGTAGATCTTGACATGAATTTCATAGGTATTTACTGATTGCCCTCTTTTTAGGGTTGTGAACAGCTTCCATGCCATGCTATTTTCTGGGAATAAGTGGGTTAGTTGCTTGGCAGTGCAGAAAAGTGAGTAGAACTTTTTTACTTATTTTGTCAGGGTGAATGACTTGAAGGTCGGCATGGAAAACTGTCACCAGGAATCGATTCAGTGCCATCAAAAACCATATCCTAGCTACACCCTACCAATTACCATAGTCGGGCTTAAATTAAATTTAAGGCAATTTGGGGCAGTCCAAAAGAGGGCGTGGCCCATGAAAAACGTCCTCAAGGTAATTGAGCTTGAGACCTTACACTAACAGTACATGTTTTAGTTCATTAGACCTAAAACTAATTCTTAGTGAAGGTTTCATGCTTGTATCAAGTTATGCAAAATTTCTATTTAATATCACTTCTGTATTAGTATTACTGCTCAAGATCCAGTGACAAACACATATCAAGACAAGAAGAAAGAAGACAGTTTTTAAAAATTCTAACAGATGATTTACACTACAGCTTAAATTAATTGAGATAACACATCATCATATAACAATAATTCAGATATTAATTATGAATACGCCCCTAAACATAAATACGCAATAAAATTAGTCTCTCCAAACTGCGGTTATAAGCTCAGAATATACAGTCAATTTAACTTATCATTGAACACAACTACAGTTTGTAACAAATACAACCAATCAAAAAAATCATAGATATACAAATACATGCTTCAATATGCTGCGCTTTGTAAGCATATGTACAATTAAGCCAAAATAGAAATATAGGTTCTCGTCCTACCGAATTGTGATAAATATCTTTTTCCTCTCCCTTTTTTCTATATCATAGGATTAGGTATTAAGTATTATTTCGGAGAAGCAATTAACATCATATGAAAATTCAAAATAGTAGAAAAAACTAACGAATCATTTGTGCAGGGTATTGCTTTATTGAAAATACACATGAAAGTTACCGAAAAAGGCTTTAACTTAAAGTAGTATACAATATATTCAAAACAGTTTCGTTCAGGATTGAAACTGTCAAAATATGTCAGTACTTGATTTACAGTAGATAAACAATTTAAGTTTATCATTTTAATGAACTCATATTTATTTTGAGGGCCCTTCTGAACAATCCATAACATCTTAAATAAACGAATAAGGTCCAAGGAATTAATTTATCAAGAAAACACAAATCCTTTGGAGCCGTACCTTACAGCAATCAGAATGTTCTTCTTCATTATATCACGTGAGGAGTAGGGTGGGAGTTTCAAGAGGTTGAAGCATGTTGAGGCAGTGGGCAGGACATCTTCATCTCCAAATCTCTCAGCAATGTGAAACCTGTGAAATGGTAATTATATTGATACAATAGAAAGAGTAAATACTGGTGTCATTATACCCTGACGCCAGTTCTATCGGAAATCAGTCTACCCTGCCACCAGTATGCATTGACACCAGTTTACCCTGAAACCGGTCTAATCTGACACCATTCTACCCTGACACCAGTCTACTCTGACACAAGTCTACTCTGACACCAGTCTAGTCTGACACAAGTCTACTCTGAAACCAGTCCACTCTGAGTCTGACATCAGTTTATCCTGACACCAGTCTACATTGACACCATTCTTCTCTGTCACCAGTTTACTCTGAGTCGGACATCAGTTTACATGGACACCAGTCTACATTGACACCATTCTACTCTGACACCAGTCCACTCTGACACCATTCTACCCTGACACCAGTCTACTCTGACACCATTCTACTCTGACACCATTCTACTCTGTCACCAGTCTACTCTGAGTCTGACATCAGTTTACATAGACACCAGTCTACACTGACATCAATCCATTCTGACACCATTCTAATCTGACACAAGTCTACTCTGACACAAGTCTACTCTGACACCAGTCTACTCAGACACCAGTCTAATCAGACGCCAGTCTACTCTGAGTCTGACACCAGTTTACATAGACACCAGTCTACACTGACATCAATCCATTCTGACACCATTCTAATCTGACACAAGTCTACTCTGACACAAGTCTACCCTGACACCATTCTACTCTGACACCATTCTACTCTGACACAAGTCTACTCTGACACCATTCTACTCTGGACTCAGTCTACTCTGACACCAGTCTACTCTGACACCAGTTAATCCTGACACCTGAATATTCTAACACTTCTCAGTAAAACTACGTACTTGCCGCCTGGTAGCTGAGAAAAGCCCCCTGGAGGGAGACAGGACAGCCCGGTTGCAAAGTGAAGCAATGACAGCCTGTCTTCCTTACTGAAACTCTGTACACACGACCAGAAGTCAGTCTTCGTCTCCTGTAAGCAAAGGGAAATTTAAAGGATAAATCTTTGAAATTCCTGGGAAATGCCGAAATGGGCATCATCTTATCATGTAAATTCCAGAGAAATGGGCATAATCTTATCTTAAATCTTTGAAATTGTGTCAGTGCAATTCCCGCCCAGTCTCACATGCAGACAGAATTACCTCTTATAATTACATCTAGTTTTTACTCGCCTGTTTGATGCCCCAAGCACGATCTGTCTAAGAGAATTTACCTGTTTGATGTCCCGGTAAGTGGTGTGTTTCATCCAGTCCTGCAGGTCGATGTCCGTCTCCCCTCCCACGATGATGGACAGCTCCTTGGCGGATATCACCTTGCACAGGGAGGCAGGGAAGAGGCTGGTGAAACCCCGCTTCATCGCACACAGCTCCGACTTGGCAAACTCGTACAGACACCTCCGAGCTCGGAGGGTGATGTAGCTGAGTGGGGGAGGAGGTTTTATATAGAAAGTGTTATACAGAAAGTCTACACCTTTAAAAGTGACATCTCCATCAAAGGGGAAGGGGGCATATGTAACGGGGTGGGTTAGAGTAATATCTAGTTCTGCATTAGATAGCCAACGGAAATGCATGAAACTGGTACCTTATTTTCTATTTTGGCAATGAGAGCAATAAGATATTATGATAGCCCAGATAGGTTTTACCAACGAACGATATAAATAGTTCAGCGCACTCTTAAAGCCACGCAATGAGCGTTACTCACCCCTTCTTGTCCGTAGCGAGCATCTCGTCACCCTGGAGACCTCCCTCCTTGAGGGGCACCTCCCTCACCTCACCCGTGAAGGGGTCGGGGATGTCCATGTAGAACTGTATCTCCAGCCCAGAGAAGTCCTGGGATTTCCAGGGTTATAAATGAAGAAGGTGAAGTTTGAACACAAATACCATGAAATTGATTAACTTAATTTAGTACCAAATATGTGCCCTGAAATGGATGCAACATGGCTCAACTTGGCAGCTTTTCCTATAACCAATACCATTTGATGTGTACGGAAAAAAGCGGTCTTGGTAAAACGTTGTGATACCCTTTCTCGTTCGAGAGATACACAGAATGTTATTAACATCGTTCAGCCTCTGGTGGGTTGCACCCTACCTCGTCGGAAAGAGAGGAGAGGGAGTTGAAGAGCTCCTTGTCTGCGTTCTCCAAGTCCCTGACCACGTTCTTAGGACCCCCCAGCAGGAAGTTGCTGATGTACTCCAACAGAGGCAGCCCCAAAACCAGACCGTTCAGAACTGAACGGGCTACGAACTGCCCGAGGACCTCATAGCTGGGAATGAGGTGTAATAGTGTCTCGCGTTTAAACAAATCTCATGGACCAATTACTAGTAATACTACTACTCTGAAATGAGTACTGGAGGAATGCTTTTCATTCCAGAATGTTGAATGGTTTAAATGGAATCTGGAGTTACGAATACTACTCGTTAGCTTTTGACTGACCTCAATCTGAATTTCCTCAACTTCAGAGCGTCATTGCCGTAAAGGAGCATGAGATTAGTGAACTTCACGTAACCCTCGCTAGTGTGGTCGAATAGCTTCGCTTCCAGGGCCTTCTCACTTATCATGGAGTACATCTCCTTTGTTGGCCCTATGGAGGATCGAAGAGATGATTGCGATGAGCTCAAAACTATCTCTTAGATGTCATGCATTATAATATCTCATTATATATGAACATTATATTTTATAATCAATCTAGAATTTATTAATCGGTCTAGAATTTATCAATACTGAATATCCTAATATCGATCCATATTTCTGGGAATTGTCGGAATAACCAACCTGGCCCACATCCCGCTTCATTCCTGAAGGCAGCACCCACTATCGTACACCCGTCCATCAGCCCCTTCTGTGCGACTAGGTCCTCCAATAGGGAGTCTCTACCCACAGTAACATGGCTCCGACGATGGTAGGTCTTAGAGAAGTACTGCCGGATGTACCTCATCTTCGTGCCTGAAAGGGTGCTGTGAAGTTTCTTGAGAACTTCCTCAAGATGTTAGATCAGTTATTCAATATTGTTACTTTTATTGGTCAGGAATATCTGACGTGTCGAAGTTTAGTAATCATTGCATTAAAACTCTAAAAAATCGAATAAACTAACTCAGCGACAGAAGGCCCGGACTCTTCATGAGCTCCATGATGATCTGATCATCGAGCGAATGGTATCCGGTGCAGGTGTCGATGAGCCGGTTCAGCTGGTCTCTGTACTCATCGTTCTCTGCCACATGTCGCACCAGCTCTACGATCATGGTGTAGGTCTTGTCTTGCAGGTCCTTCTCCTTCTTCTTATACCTGGCAGTGAGGGGTAGTAAAACCTGGTGAAACAGCTCATGACCCATTCGTCATTCAGTGAGGGGTGGTAAGACCTGGTGAAACACCTCATGACACATTCGTCATTCAGGGAGGGGTGGTAAGACCTGGTGAAACACCTCATGACTCATTCGTCATTCAGTGAGAGGGGTGGTAAGACCTGGTGAAACACCTCATGACTAATTCGTAATTCAGTGAGGGGTGGTAAGACCTGGTGAAACACCTCATGACTCATTCGTCATTCAGTGAGGGGTGATGAGACCTGGTGAAACACCTCATGACTCATTCGTCATTCAGGGAAGGGGTGGTGAGACCTGGTGAAACACCTCATGACTCATTCGTCATTCAGTGAGAGTTGTACTCATTCGTCATTCAAAGGGGTGGTGAGACCTGGTGAAACACCTCATGACTCATTCGTCATTCAAAATAGGTGGTAAGATACTTATAACACCTCATGACTCATTCGTCATTCAGGGAGGGGGTGGTAAGACCTGGTGTAACACCTCATGACTCATTCGTCATTCAGGGAAGGGATGGTGAGACCTGGTGAAACACCTCATGACATATTCTTCATTCAATGAGAATTGAAATTCTGAGGCTATAATTATATTCAAAATTACTTGGACTGTGATACTCAGAAGCTCAAATCAAACCTCTTGTTTCTGAGATGATGTATTGTGTTGAGGAGGGCGGAAGATTCGAAGAGCTTCTGACGCAGGAACAAGTCAACAGTCTGCCAATGGTCCTGATACACAGCATACATGATCGGCGACCAGCCTACCCTGAAATGAAGTGCGATATAGCCATGGAAAACGAATTTACAATAATTTACTGCTGCCGAATGCTACTAATTACGTGAATACATTTAGAGAGATTTTTTAATGATTTTCAATTTCTTCGTTCTACTACATCTTCAGGTCTATATATACAATTATTATATTTACGGACCCGAAAATGTCGTAGAACGACGAAATTGATTGTCAGTAAACTATTAAAGAACCTCATCGTTTCCATTTCACTTGAACCATTGATTCAAGAGAAAAAAAATTATTAATCACTAAGTCTAATTATGCAAATCTCATTCAACGACCCCATCCTTGAAATCAAAATTAGGGTGAAGTTGAATTAGCAAGACTGACTGTGCATCATAAATCCTGGTATTTACTTATTAAGGTGATCTAAAAGTAATATTTCCAATGAAGAATTTCAATTGTAGAGTTTTCAAAACTGGTGCATATGTAAATGAATTTGCACGCACTCGTCAGTCGTGGAGAGGCTCCGTCTTTCCTTCCTCAGTATCATCACTGCGCAAGCATCCCGCCCAAGAGCTGCAGCAAGATGGAGAGCTGTAGTGTTGGCTATGGGGGCCTCTGGGTTGTGTTCCTTGACCCATGAGGAGTGGGAGGAAGAGTGGGAGGAGGAGGAGATGATGAGGGGGTCAGCCCCGTGTTCTAGGAGGAGTTCAACGGCAGCAGGAAGGCCTGGGAGAGTTAATGTTAAAGGGCAATGCGTGGGTTGATGAGGATCACTCAAGGCACAAAAACAGTGTATACAGAAAGATTCACACCAGTAAGTGCGCTGGAACAGTTTTCACTATAGCTATAAAAGTGGAGATGAATTATACTGTACTACAAACTTACAAAGTGTAAATTGTAAAGATACTTCCTTTTATCCCCACTCACCATTAGCAACTGCAAGCATGAGGGGGGTATAACCGTGCTTATCACACTCGTTCACAACCGCCTCCTCCTTCTTCTTCACGACCTTGAGAGCGCACTCCAGGTACTCCCGACACTGGGGCTCCTGAGCTGCCCACTTCGCCTTGTTCTCCAGACACTTGGTCAGCAGGAGGTGGGCGTGGGAGTAGGTGGAGAGGTCCAGATCCAAGGTGAAAAGGTGTTGGAGGGAGGAGGTGGACAGGGACTCTCCAATTCCTTCTGAAATGTGTGCATTAGTGGGGGATTAGGTCGAGATCCAGAGTGAACAGGTGTTGGAGGGAGGAGATGGACAGGGACTCTCCGATTCCCTCTGAAATGTGTGTTTTAGTGGAGGATAGGTCCAGATCCAGAGTGAACAGGTTTTGGAGGGAAGAGGTGGACAGGGACTCTCCGATTCCCTCTGAAATGTGTGTACTAGTGGGGGTTAGGTCCAGATCCAGAGTGAACAAGTGTTGGAGAGAGGAGGTGGAGGGGGACTCTCCGATTCCCTCTGAAATGTGTGTATTAGAGGGGGGGATAGGTCGAGATCCAGAGTGAACAGGAGTTGGAGGGAGGAGGTGAACAGGGACTCTCTGATTGCCTCTGAAATGTGTGCATTAGTGGGGGATAGGTCGAGATCCAGAGTGAACAGGTGTTGGAGGGAGGAGGTGGGCAGAGACTCTCCGATACCTTCTAAAATGTGTGTATTAGTGGGGGGATAGGTCGAGATCCAGAGTGAAAAGGTGTTGGAGGGAGGAGGTAGACAGAGACTCTCCGATTCCCTCTGAAGCGAGAGCGCATTGTAATACTTAAATGCAGTTATGATTATCAAAAAATATAGTGTCTTCAAGGTTTCCCATATTACGTGCCGATATTTGAGTTTCATGTTATCAATATTCTAGACTTATAATCATTAGAGCCGACATCGCAATTCACAAAGGTCTGATTTTCTCACCAAAGAACTTCTTGCTTCCCTTGGCATCCTCGAGAGTTTCTTCGATGAAGTTCATGCATTGAGGGTCTCCATTGGCTTCGTACCAATCTGACACCGCTATTAGACAGTCGGAGTGCTGACCCAACTCCTTAGCACACCTGAAATCATGTTACCTGTAATATCATTAATAATTATTTGTTATATTATTATTGAGGCAGGGGATTTTAGGGGATACAGAGTTCGGGAATGCCTCACTTAATAATTGTATCTGACATTACCACGACATGATGCTCCTATTATGAAGCTATGAACAACACACGAAACTTTTCACCTGAGTTTCCACCACAATTCTAAGAGCACACCTGTGAACTATCTCGGAGACGATCTTGTCTTGTCGTTCATACATGTTGGTCAGCAAGACACTAGCGATATCAGCACGGTTACTGATGATAGCATGAGAGAGTGGCCTCCCCGTCTTGTCGGACTTGAACACACTGTACCCTGGAGTAAGAGATTATTATAGTTAGCAACAAAACGAAACAAAATCTTTGTTCCAAAAATTGAGACACTAAGAAGTAGTCCTTAATTTCCCAAAGAACATCCTTCGAAAAACATATTCAAAGGCCAGGGCCCAGGGGTGAATATTCACTCAAAGATATGAAAAAAACGTACCAAACTTGAATAGCAAGTACTCCACAAGGTCGGGGGTGCTGGTACATGCAGCTTGGAACAGCAGATTAGGGTACTTCTCTGGGCACGTGTCAGCAGGGAGATCCTTGAAACTGCCCTCCCTGAAATATAAGAAATTCTTGAGAAATGAGGACTGGCAACAGGATAATATCCTGTTGCCAGTTATCATTTCTCAAGAATTTCACCTATCTGTCAGGATATGTGAATGTGGTTGATCATAATAAAGTAAATTGAACAATTGTCACAAGATAGAATTAAGGTTCATAAAATGGTCATTGAGATGGATCTTTCAGTGGATTAGAACAACAACAAACCATAAAATGGCCGACAGAGAGTCATCTTCATTGTCGCTCTCCTGACTCTTCACTCCACCATTTCGAACCTCTCCATTCGAACACGCGACAGAATCTGCGCCATTAGTGTGGGGGACTACGACCTCGTCTTGTTCCTCATTCGAAAGTTGGACATCAGAAGTTTTAGCAGCTCCGATTTCAGACGTTCCATTGACACTTGGGCCCGGTTGAGGGCCGCTGATTCTTCTCACCCTCGATCCATTGCTTGCGCGGGCTTTCCGCTCATATTTGTCGCAGAAGAGAGCAAAATCGTTCCTCACTTTTTTGAGATCATCTCCAATGGAACTGGAGTCACTGGATTCTGATTCTGTTTCACTGAACCCATCATCGTCCTCCTCTGATGCTGGATCCTTCGCCGCCTCTTCATCCTCCTCGCCCTCCTCTGAGCTACTAAGCAGGCGCCGTGATACTCTGGCAATAGTGAGCTTGGTCAAAGACTTCTTAAACTTCTTGGACTTCCGAGGCTTTTCTCTGGAGGATCGCCTTGGAGTAATCTCCTCCTTTTCTTCATCTTCTCCTTTTTCAGGGGTAAGATCTGACTCTGCTGCATCCTCACTCGATCTAAACATGTGAATAAAAATGATTAAGGCCTTTAAAACATGTAATCTATCGGTATAAGAACTGACGTTTCAAGAATTCATTTGAAGAGGACTCTGTGTAAAATTCAAGTGATTATTAATCAAAAAACAACCGAACAAACCGTTCTACTACTTATAACTTGACGTACGCATTCTCGTCACTGGAGGAAGGTAGCCTCTTCTTCGACTTCCTCTCCTTCTTCGTCTTCTCCTCCTCCCCCTCCGATTCATCAGTAACTTGGTCGAGGAAGCTATGGTACTCCCCATGGTGACCGGCAACCTCGTACCGGTTATCAGTGTAATACGTCCCACCAAACCTGAGGTAAAGTCAACTATTCAAACCTCTTTGTGAAATCCAAGGGAACATAACATGGGTTCCGCCACATCTGAGAATGATTCTGCAACTTCCAACCACTCGCCATATTTTGCACGTGCATTCGTACGTGATTACTTATAATCACGTGTGCACACGATGTTGTGTGACTCGGAAATTTTAGGATCATTCTCATGTCTCGATGAAGCGACACAGTACGTCATGAATAATAAGACTTACCTTCCAGTTACCATTGGTTGGTAAACATTTCAATTTCTATCCATCTCATTTTTAGAGCAAGCTGACATACACACAGTTTTTGTATATATGCCTTGCACATATTTTTCAGGGTCCGATTTCTCATTTTAGTTTATTAATTTACTAAGGTAATCATTTTGATTACCAGCTAATGGTCTGACAAGTGACATTACTGTATTTTAATGTAATAAGGCTGTAATTATAATTCTAAATTCTATAAGAAAGTAAGACTTAAGAGATAGTCTATAAGAAACTGAGCGTAGGATTTTGAAAAAAATTAGAAACTTTTCTAAACCATCATAGTAAAGAAATTAAGAAACTTGTAGCCTAGAATTCCAACATTTTCAAAATTTGTGCTTGAATTCTTGTTGCGATGAGACCTTCTTCAATTGAAAAGTTCTAACATCTGGGGGCAGAAAATCATCGCAATGTATGATTATTGTAGATTGGGGAAAGTTATATGACCTCGGCTGAACTCAGCCTCAGCTTCGGCCGTGATGATGCAAACTCGGCCTTGGCCTCGGCTAAAAACCTGAACTTGGTCGTTTACTGGCTGATGCCTTTGGCTTTAGTTCTGTGATGAAACTCAACACTGAAAAAAGTTTTGTTCATTAAGATTTATGTTAAGAAAAAAAGGATTTATGTTAGATCCTGGTTTCCTGTTTCTCTTCTTAACATACTCAAGCAACCCACAGCGATAAATGCAAAAATCTGGATCACCCCTAGAACCAACTTCGGGCTGTAGTTGAAGGCATACTCTGCGCCAAATATTGCAATAATGGCCCCCCACCAGGCAGCAAATGCTTCCAGTGAGGTCATGTAGGACCTGATTACTGTGGGCATGTACTCATTCACAAGAATCATTGGAGCCAGAGAGATACCAGCGATAGAAGCGTAGATAAAGAGAAGGAAACTTAGGAGATAGGCATGATTAACACAGAAGTAAGTTGCTGTGGATAGCAAAAACGTGAGGACTGCTGCACCCATGAACGCTTTCCTTCTCCCGATGCATTCCAAGAGGAAGAGAGTGATTATGTTTCCTGCTGGCTCCGCAATGTTCATCATTTCGATGCGCAGAAGGGTCTCCTTGTCAAAGTCACATGATTCCTTAACGACAATGCTCTCTCCAGCACAATAGCCCTCATTTAGTAGACGAGGCATAATGTAGGCGTAGAAGTAGTAGCAGAAGTAGGAAGATATCCCCAGGAGGATGATAAAGACGCTGTTCTTTATGTTGTCAGTCTCTTGCAGGATCCTGTACGTTGTAGCCAGTCCAACCTCATGTGTTGACTTTGGAACATCAACATCTTTCAACCTAATTTCCACATCACCTTTCCCATTCAGTTTATACAGCTGTTTGATGGTTTTCTCTGCCTCTCTTACTTTGCCACTGTAGTAGTCAAACCTAGGAGACTCTCTCATACATGCTAGCAAGATGATACACGGTGAGAAGGCTATTGGAATACTGAGTACAAGACCCCTCCACCCATAAGGTTCCATAATGAAGTAGGCGATGGCACCACTTATTGAAACTCCTACTCCCCATGCAAGAGTGAATCCAGACATCGCCAGTGCTCTGTATTTCTTGGGTGGGATTTCTCCACTCAGTACTACAGCTGGGGGTGTTCCCAAGTCCAAAGAACAGTCCCATTACCAGTCTGAGTGCTAAGAACTGCCAGTAAGCCGTAGCGAAAGCACAAAGAATCCCGGTTATGGTCACCCCTATTGCTCCTATCAGTGCCATTGGACGGCGCCCAAACTTGTCCCCCAAAGGAGAAGTCAGCAGAGAAGAAAACATCATTGCAAAGTTGGTGATAGTTTGAAGAGCTGTCAGGGAGAGTGATCCCAAGTTCCAGTCACATTTAACCACAGGACCTACGATGGCAAACATAACTATTTCAGATCCATTTAAGCAGCAAAGAAGGAAAGTCCCGAATGTGTAAAGAATCGTTCCGAAGCCACAGCCTGCCCCCTCAAGTGCTTCGTTGATATTCTGGTATCCACCATCTGCCACTGCACAGCTCTCTTCATCATCTATGTTAAAATGGTTCCTCAGCAAACTCGTCTCATCTGCCGTTATTTGTTTCTTCTTCGACATGCTTAAAATTCAGCCCATGTTTAATAATAACCATGATAATAAAATTTTTCCATCCGGAAACTCACGTATTCAAAGATTCCTACGACCCACTTACAAGCAAAACGGGTTTGTTTTCAAAGATCAAGAGAACTGGGCATTCTCTCGGACGTAAACTAGTTGATGCAAGGCAGTTTCTCAACAGAGCCCTAGATTTGATGAGAATTTAATTCATTACATCTGCATTAATTCATTCTTGTCAGAGTGATGGGGAATTTATGTATTGATTATCAACCATTCAAGAGGATTAGCTTTTACATACTATTAAATCCTGAAGCTTAATAAAAAGTGTCACATTTTGTTTTAAATCAAATCCCCTTACCGTAGAAATATTTCAAGAACCTAATATCTAAATTCAAAACCTCAAAAGGAACATAATGTTTGAAGGACATAATAGGATAATATTCTTGGTGAAGCCGTTATCTTACTTACTAAACTCAATTGAGCTTCTATGAATTATGATATGTCTGAAGCGAGATAATATATTTAAGTAGTAACTAACTATTTCATTACTTAATCAAGGTTGAGTTTAAACAACTTTTTGAGCAGGTATTATAATATCATGTTGTTCAGCTCTTTTTGCCATAGTTTTCTAGTTTTGCTATAGCTAAATATATCTAAGAACCTATTTAACGACTTAATTAAGGTTGACTAAACAAATTTTTGAGCAGGTACCATAATATCATTGTTCTCTAGTTTTGCCATGCCCCGTTTACCATTCAGGTAGACCTTTGAACAGATAATATTATTATAGTAAGTGGTTGTTATCTTACTTCTTGACTTGACAGTAGACCGAAGAGTTGTGGAATGTATAGCAACTTTATAGCAATACTAGAAGGCCCGTGGTAACGGCAACGTAAGAAATAATGCTTCGGTCGGTTTCAAAATTCTTGCACGTGCACATTTTCGTTCTGCGCGTTGCCACAGCGTGTGACAGACATACAGTAAAACAAGGAATTGAAACTGCCAGCTTAGAGAGTAAGTTAACTAACTTGGTATTTAAACGTTGAAAACGTTAATTAAATCCACATTCAGTCTAAGTAACTGAAGAAGAACCAATCACAGTGAGACTAGGTGTCATTATGGAGAGGGGGTTACAAGCAGAGTTAAGCTCGTGAAATGTCTCCAGAGAGACGGCCGTTCTGTAATGGTATTCATAATCCCCAGACATCGGTGGCAAAGGCACCTTTATCTACACTACAAGGGACTCTACTACTACGAATAATTCTGATGGCAATAATGATATACGGGCTAATTCTGTTGCTATCGCTAATACTAGTGAGGTAGTATTCCATTTAATAACTCTGTACAGATTACCTCAAATTGTTAAACATTTATTGGAAATCATTGTTTTTAATATGATTTATAAAAGTGCAATTGCTTAGGCATGGGAACGAGAGATAGCCAAAGATTGAGATAATGGGAGAGGGAAATGAAGCGGCCCATAAAATACTGCCGAAACCGGGCGCAATTCTTGTTTTTGTTGATGTCAGATGAAATGTGCACTTAAACCTTATTGAATTTGCCGATATTCAAACATTAATTGCAATAATTGCAGAATTTAGCATAGCTTATAAGAGAGTATAACTATAACAATCTAGTGAGTCAAGCTCAACTGTAAAGCAAGAAGAATTGAAGCTCAGAGAATAATAATCTGATTACAAAAATTTTAGGCTCACTTTTTTTATAGGATTTCAAATTTCTTTACTTACTTGACGAAAGATGAAGCTTTCCGTCTTGATTCCTCTTGCAGAAACATTGGCATTTGCATACTCGTTCCTGTGGGATCATATGATATCAAGAAGGAATTTTTTTCAAATGGACAATTCGTTTCATTAATTTTGCCGATTCAGATACTGCAACTCAGAAGAAGCTGCAATATTCTCAAACTTAGTCATCAGTTATTGCTTTAAAATCTTTACAACACTACTTTATTATTTGAGATTATGTCTGATGACAAGTTATTGAAAATGCCGATTAATTCGGCACCTTGATCAAAAACTCACTTCTTTAGTAATATATTACTTAGAAGCTGTTTAAAATCCATCTATTGAATTGTTTAATAATCAACATTTCGCACGCACCTTTGGTCCTCGGAACAATCAACTCTTGAGACGACTCCTTCTCTTCTTCTTCCACACCATGGCCAGCTTCATCATTAGAAGTAACAGTAACGGTGCCAGGTGCCACCCCATTTTTCTCTCCATTAGGGGTCGGGTTGGAGCTGGACGCCTCCCCCATGTCTTCGTCAGAGGAAAGGAAATGGTTCTTCCATTTAGACACTTGGTTACCTGTTGTGGTAAGAGTTAAAAAAATAGTGAAACAATGTTTATTAATTTCATGGCGCATTACAGTCAATTCATAGAATAAATAATTATATCCGAGGAAAACTTGCTGCCCTTCTGAGATTTTGCTCTGATATAGTCATACATTTTGATATATTTGACTGGATTGGCCTGATCAGCAGTCATGTCACAATTACTGTTCAAGTGATGTGACTTATTTTGATCACCTTGTACAGCCAGTTAGACAAAAACGCTCCATACCCATAGTTTGCATAAGGGCCAACGGATATTCCCTGTTTGTAGCTTGGACAATGGCCGTTCCATATCCAAACTACCAACATATTGCCAATTTGGACTCACTTCCGCACCTTTAAGCGAGCATACATATATCAGCTTAAATATTAAGTTCTTTTATTAGAAAAATTTTTGAAGTGATAATATCATAATATATCTGTCCAGGCCTATCCAGTGAGATCTAAGGACTAAAGCTATCAGAAAGCTGATGTGTAAAGATATGGGCTACATATGACTATATGATAAATAAATAAATAATTTATTAAATTAATAAGTTGATAAGTAACTTTATTAAATAATAATAATGAATCTTTAAAATCTCTAATCTGGTTAGTTATGCACTGTCGTCTGCAAAAATTGTTAGACTTCTACGTGCACTTGTTAAACCTTCCTTAGACCATTTTCAACGAAATAAGCCCGGAGCCAACTTTTTCAGATGGGCTCGGCCCATTTTGAGCCACTCCCTTTGCCGAGTAATCGAACGATGTGAAATTCGATATCTCGACCTAGGAAGTTCGTAAAGACTTCGCTTATAGCTCAAACGAAGTGCAACCATGAACTTTCTATACGACTTGTTAATAGACACATGCGCTAAAATGCTGAGAAAATGTGTTCAGGTCAAAACCCATTTTTTATGTTCTCGCGACTCAATTATCATATCTACTTCTAGGAAGGTCGTACAGACTTCGTTTATAGCTCAACGTATCGCAATCACCTTGTCAATAAACACGTCATAATCTTAAATGCTCAGAAAATGACTTATGGACCAAAACCCATTTTTGGGTTACTGCAACTTATAATTTGGGCAATTTCCATGTTTCAACCTCATGTTCGTACAAATCTCGGTCGTGTGGAAATTCCAGAGGCATTCTCAGAACTCGCAAAACCTGTGTAAAAAGTGAAGGGCTTCATGCCCTCAGACATTAGGGTCCAACGGTGAGTTGTGACAAGTTGGCGTAAAAGAAACTCGAAACTTTAAGCAAGAGTGATTTTTCAAAACTGTCTTTGAAAAAACGTTGAGAAAAATGAATTTTCTTAAGTTTCAAGTTAGGTTTGGTAAATTTCAAGTTATAACGATTGCATGCATGAATCTTTAAAGTATTTCCTTATTTCTATTTTCAGATTTTACTAGAATATAACAGATGTATCAGAGACATTCCCCCTACTATGCCAACCCATTATCGATCTTTCATATTATGATTTATTGATTTAGTTTCTCGTATCGTATTCAAGATATTTACTCTTTTACTGTATAATAAACAGAAGCTTTCCCTGAACCTATTGCAATGAAAGAAAGCAATTACTCGACATATTATAGTAAGGATTAGTCAGCAACGTGGCGTATAATGTTGATTCGAAACTGAAACGTAGGGTTATACTTATACTTGTTAATGTAGCTACCTCAAAGTGGGCAACGGCGACTGTGAGTAATGGGGTCGACTTGGTACTCTATGACCACGATCAGTACCTATGGTCATTGGTCATAGGGGACTGGTGGTCATAGGGGACTGGTGGTCATAGGGGACTGGTGGTCATAGGGGACTGGTGGTCATAGGGGACTGGTGGTCATAGGGGACTGGTGGTCATAGGGGACTGGTGGTCATAGGGGACTGGTGGTCATAGGGGACTGGTGGTCATAGGGGACTGGTGGTCATAGGGGACTGGTGGTCATAGGGGACTGGTGGTCATATAGGGACTGGTGGTCATAGGGGACTGGTGGTCATAGGGGGGGGACTGGTGGTCATAGGGGACTGGTGGTCATAGGGGACTGGTGGTCATAGGGGACTGGTGGTCATAGGGGACTGGTACCGGAATGGTCGATTAGGGGACTATGGTCGGTAATGGTGGCCCATACTGTTAATGTTATGATATATTGATATAAGGGGGACTGTACTATTTAAGCGATTTTACTGCCTTAAATTTAAATTCTACAAATCTTAATTTCATTCACTGTAATTTGTACCAAAATTCTAGAAAATTTTGTTTAAGTAAAGATTTATACATTTATACCTTTCTTTCCTTTCACTGCAATATTAAGGCATTCTATTTTCTCTCAATACAGATTCAGAATTTTTCAGCAGGAGCATCAGTGCAGACAAAATCAAACTTGATATGATAAACAATTATCACTCGATAGACATTATAGGCATTTGTCGTCTTCCGTACATCTTCGACATCTTCTTCGATGTTTCCATCAGGAAAAAGGTCTTCAAAATTTCAGTGGAATCATCACACATCAAACTGATAGTTCTTGTTGACATTCGGAAATTACACGCCCTAGTTTTACTTTTTGTCTATTTCATAGATCCCAAATAAATTGAATTAATGTTCTTGTTTACATCGGTATTTTAGGTTGAAAGAACGAGCATATTGCCTGATTTTTGGAGAAATTAAAGTATCGTCCTTAATAAATACACATCTTAATTTCTCATGACAATAAAAGTATATGTTAATTTTTCATGAAAATCGCGTCATGCACCTTTAAATCAGCACCATTTATCAAAATCAGTTTCTTTTATTTCGTCACAGAGACTAATAATCATCATTAATCAGTATCAATATGCGACTATAATAGACAGTGATCCGATCATTGAGTTAAGAAACATACCGTCATTTAACTTGACTAATCTCGTCAAAAATAGGAACAATGGGTATAATGAGTTAATCTAGTCCAAACGTCTGGCTTATAGGGAGGTGCCGCTCCAGATCCCTCATAAAGCAGTTATTTAGACTTTTAAAGACTACATTGATTTTAATCCGACCATTGTCATCTCGAAAATAGCTAAATATAAAAATATTTAATGAAGTCCTATTGGGATTTCGAGTTCATTTACTCTGAACGTTTGGCTGCCGCCCCAGACCCCTTCTTAGCATTTAGCATTCTGTATAGTGAAAGAGTGAATAACTGCCGCGATTTTAGTTCGGCAAGATTACGTAGAAGAATTGACAAAATCCAACAAAAGGAGCTTCAATTTAATTCAATCCAAACGTCTGGCTTCTGGGGGCTGCAGCCACCTGACGCCTGCTTAGCACTGCACTTAAGTGGCTGCCGTCATTTTTCTTAGACCAGTCTTGACGAAAATGGGCAAGAATTGAGGTGAAATCTTATTGGGGCACCACTTTTCAATCTTATCCGAGCTTCTGGGGACAGCCACCCCTATACCCTAGCACTGTACTTAAGTTGCTGACGTGATTTTCCTTCGACCAGTCTCACCGAAAATAGGCAAGAATAGGAGTGGAATCTTATTGAGACACCAGTTTTCAATCTTAATCTTATCCAAGCGTCTAGAGCAAAATACTGATAAAAGTTGTCGATCATAATCTAATACATAATCTGAAACAGGCATAAAAATGGTGCCTGGCTGATATATCAGTCAACATTTGTCGAAAATCGAAATACAAAAAAAACAGGCCCTAAACTCGAATTTGGCTTGATTTTCATTCACATTGATACTTATTTAGTTATTTCAGAGAGACATGTCTTACTCTTACGGAACTGGAAGCGTGATATTGGTGACCTTGCTTCTTATTTCAAATGTCGAAGGTTACATTTTTAGTACACATTTTGATGTATGATTTCGATATCATTTTAAGAGAGGTGATAATCATTTGCAAATTGATATGTTTAACTGTCGCACCCTCCCCGCCACGAACCCAGTACACCATCCAGGTATTGAATATGATTTGTTCTATGTTACTTCCCAAGAAAAACATTCTGAGTCATTCAGCGGCGTACATGCAAAATTGATCGGAGATTCTGGACGTGAAACTGATCCTCACAACCTCGCTGGGCGCGGGTAAGTTAAAAATTTGAAGAAGAAGAAGTATTAATTTAATTGATTGATTGGTATTAGTTTCAAATTAATACACTTCCGTGATGACACACAATATCGTCCGTAGTTATTGCAGTTATCGTGCCAATTTTGGCCACACAAATTGGGATATGGCATTCAAAGTTGTTTTTTCCATCATATTGGCCGGTTTAAAAGAGAATTGCAACCAGTTTAGCTATTAAGTTTATGCCATAAATCATAATGGGAACTCCCATAAATAATTTTGCACCTATGCTCCTAAGTAAGTAAGTATGGCAATAAATCTACCCTCAAAGTGATGGAACATGCCCTGGCCTTTGCTAACTACCCCTCCCCCTCACTAAAGGAAAGAAGGACGAGAAGATTCGATGACAATGTGGGATAGAGACGTTGGTGTCCCATCGTTTGTCTGGATCCAAGTCAGGGGAACCGACGGATGGCGCATGACACAGGTAATAATGATAAAATTATACCACGCCTAGTTTCCGAAACGGGATGAAATGGTGCTGGCTCTTACATAATATTTATCCTTTCTGATAGGAAATCTTTGCTGTTACATTTCAGCCCAAAAAACTCTATTGAGAGAAAATTCTGTGAGAATTTCTGACAATCTGATAATAACCTTAGAAACTGAATTCAATGTTCTTTTAGTTCCAAGTAAAGAAGGACGGTGAGGAAACGTGGTACACTACCGAAGTTGTGAATTATGATTTGGACGATTGGGCGGAAAGGACATTTCCCTTGCAGCCAGGTTGGTAACAGATTTTATTATATGTTGGACACCGTCACAACTATAGAGAAAATTCGTTGAAAGTGGAGCAATTGATCATGAAATCCTGCAGTAATGTCCCTCATCGGTTGGGCGGTTCAAGGTGTGCCAAAACGTGTATTCAGACCGAAACACATAACCGGCAATGTTATATGGTTGGACATAATTTAAGCGCAGATAATTTTTGGATCCCCTTTTTTCTTCCGAGGCCTTAAATTGGCTATGTTGATTGTCGGACCTATGGACTCAAGACCGCCGTCAAAATGTTGGTACACGTCCTGGCCATCCTGGCCAACTCATATCTCAAGCCCTAATTCTCCAAAATACGAGGGGTGATCCCACCTAACACTTTCGGGCTTTGCCCATCTAATTTGATGCCATATTGTATAAACCCTTGGACTGCGTCAGTTGTTTCATTCAATTTGAACTGATTTATCCTTTATATACTTCAACTCTAATAACTTTCGTACTGTATTCCTTAATCACAGCGAAGAGGTACCAGTTAACCGCGTTCACGAGTCGTGACGGCAACTCTGGCACAGATGACGATCTTCTCTTTACTTTAAAAGGATCCAATGGGATAACTCGGACAAGATCCCTCGACAACGACATTCAGGATGACTTCGAGTGAGCAATGATATAATGTAGATACACATGCTTTAGTTCCATTATATAGTTATATGAACCGAGCATATTAAACGGCAGATGGGATGGGGACCTTGCTATCAGCGCCGACTATCGCTGATCAGCACAGATTATCGCTGATCAGCTCAGATTATCACTGATCAGCGCAGATTATCACTGATCAGCGCAGATTATCGCTGATCAGCGCATATTATCGCTGATCAGCGCATTTTATCGCTGATCAGCGCAGATTATCGCTGATCAGCGCCTATCGGCGGTATATACGTGTATCTGCGCTGTTTGGTGCCGATTGCAAGGTCGCCAACTGCCACATGTACTTCAGTACGCTGATCAGAAGTCAAGTACTGACCATGTACTAACCAGTACTGACCAGTAGTCTAGTACTGACCATGTACTGAACAGTAGTCATGTACAGAACGTGTACTGAAAAGTAGTAAAGTTCTGACCAGAAGTCATGTACTTACCATGTACTGACCAGTAGTTGTGGAATGACCATGTACTGACCAGTAATCATGAACTGACCATGTAATAACAAGAAGTCGTGTAATGACCAAGTACTGACCATGTACTGACCAGTAGTCATGCACTGACTATGTAATGAGCAGAAGTCATGTACTTACCATGTCCTGACCAGTAGTTGTGGAATGGCCATGTACTGACCAGTAATCATGAACTGACCATGTAATAACAAGATGTCGTGTAATGACCAAGTACTGACCATGTACTGACCAGTAGTCATGCACTGACTATGTAATGACCAGAAGTCATGTACTTACCATGTACTGACCAGTAGTTGTGGAATGGCCATGTACTGGCCAGTAATCATGAACTGACCATGTAATAACAAGATGTCGTGTAATGACCAAGTACTGACCATGTACTGACCAGTAGTCATGCACTGACTATGTAATGAGCAGAAGTCATGTACTGACCATACACTGATGAATGGCCATAAAAGCATAAACTGGCCATTGCTAGTAGTCAAGTACTGACCAGTACTGACCTGTAGTCATTAACTGACCATGTACTCACCAGAAGCCATGAACTGACCATGTACTGACCAGAATCCATGAACTGACCATGTACTGACCAGCAGCCACGAACTGATTATGTACTGACCAGCAGCCACGAACTGATTATGTACTGACCAGCAGCCACGAACTGATTATGTACTGATCATGTTTCATGAGGTGCTGAATTCTAATGCTGCACTAAATATGGCACTTTCCCCCAATTACTCTGTGTGACACTCTGATTTTACTATAAGAAGTATAAGTAATAAGGCAAGTTTTGGCATACCCCCGTACTTGGCTTAAATAAATTGGCTTAATTTCCCATTGTTGCGATTTCTACTCCGACAAGTTAAAATGGGTCATATTAAGAGGGTAGTTTCGTAGGGTGTTATTTCCCCCTGCAATCGATGATTCGATTTCCATGATAACCCAGCCCTCGCCCAGAACCGGGGCTACCGATAAGTTTATTTTCTACGATACAGACATCGGCGATCTTGAATGCATTGAAGTGGAAATTAAAGGAGACGATGGATGGAAAGTCAATAAGGTGACTACGTTTGATATGGAGTTTTACTGATATGAATTTTTATAGTATCTCACGCTTTCGAACGCGAACAAAGCTCATTTGTAATTTTGAAATTGATATAGACGGTCTAATTTATTCGTCAAGGAAATTTAATTTAAATACTAAAACGACTATTTTCCATTATTTTCATACAATTTCTAGATTGAAGTTCAGATACAAGATGCTCAGAGGGTGTACACAACTAAGACTCTCGAAACTTGGCTCGATGATGATGTCACCAAACTGTTCTGTGATCTCGTGGTTGAAGGTTCGTCGAAGTTACTTTCTTTGCTTTCATTTTTTCATATCCTTCAATTATATGTCGTACGAGAAAACCCGTTGGGTTTTCTCTTTAATTGGACGTATATATTCAGTAGGACGTACAATAAATTGAACGAAGGTATTGATGCATGATGCAATTTTTTGTTGCTGGGGTATGGGTGCAACGTAACGAAATTACGAAATATTTACATAGGATTTGGATATAAATAAAAAATGTTGCAGATTTGGCGATTGCAGATTTGGCGATTGTGAATTAATGTCGAGGACACAACAGTAAATAAGAAGAACCCAAGAACAATGACCGTTTTCTAATCCAAAGTTCAGATTCGGAGAAAAGATGGGCAACAAATTTGAATCCAAGCTCATTGAAATCAATATTGTGCAAATTTTCATCTGTTTAGAACCCGCTTCTTACTTGAGTAATTATGAATTCCTCCTTCTGTCGAATCCTCGCAGCAAACCATCGAAACTACTACAAATATCTTCATACGAAACAATTATCACTGATTTTCACAATGGAACTAAATGTTCAAGTCTTACCTTTTCTTCTACAATAGTGATTAGAGTTGATAGCGTTATGTCTTAAACTTTTACCAAACTCGAAAATTCCATTGAGAACGTAAATTATGACTTTAAACAGTTAAAACGTTTCCAAAGTAAACAGTTACGAAATGGCAGATTCTTCGTTAAAATTTTTTTTTTGAAAACGAAAATAATATATATCATTATAATATTTACAATAGCACATCTGTAATATCAAAAAATACTTCTCTTGAAAAAACGAGCTCATAGAGCTCATGAAATAATCAAAGTTTCGATACGAAACAAGCAAATTCAAAATCACTTTCGTAATTTTCATTGTCTTTACAATTGTATTTGGAATTGGACCGTGATCCACGTACACATAAAAGAACAAGACGTCTTATCATGAAAGCTATTTTGCATTTCATAAAGTTTGTTACGCATGAATAGTCTTGGCTAGTTTTGTCCGAGATTCGGCTGCAGAGGACCTTAAGGAAAGTTTTTGCCTCCATGCCGGAGCCTCCCGTAACCGAGAAAACAAGGGGGCAGAACGTTCCTTGTTCCACATTCAGAATGCGGTCGTTGTAGGAACGCCGTTTATCCTGTTCCGCCCTCTCGTACAACTTCTTGGTAGGAATTTCTTTGTATGATTCTGCATTTGGGTTCATCATCTTAATGTCAAAGAACGCATTCTGGCCATCCCTATAGAAACCTCTAGCCCGAATGTCTGGTCGAGCTTGCTCACCAGTCAGTGTCCCTAGTCTGGCGAAGGTTTCACCCTCAAGTGGCTGAAGCTGGGGCTCCACCTCCACATCCTTATAAACATGGGACAACTGGCTGGCAAGGAAGTCTCGAATGTGGTTGTGTCTGACAATGACATACCCTCCACGTGGACAGTTTAGGGCATGGTTTATTGTCATCCTTTCCCCACAGACACACGAGCTAGGAAGTCTAGGAAGATCCTTGCCGTATCTAATCAGTAGACTGTCCCTGAAGTCACCTTTGTGGAGGTTAAATCTGTATTTCGCAAGGGGAAGGACTGTCAGCCAATTTGAAGTTCCGTCCTCCCTCGCTTGCTCTAACACTCTTCCAAATTTAACTCCACCCTCGGTGACCAGGCCTTGGTATTCTTCGTTAAAATGCACGTGCAATTTAGCGCGCTCAATCACCAATCACCATAGCGACGCGCCCAACTGGTGAATTTAACCTAGAACGCGATCTTGTTGTTAGGGCGGATTTTTCGGACTTTCAACGTTATTTACGAAAAATCTAAAGCCTAAATCCTATTTTTGGCCATGCTATATTTTAAGTTTAGTCATTTTTTACCGCCTTGCAAGAAAATCGCGGCTTTTTAGCTCCATTTGTGTCAGTTATTCATATACAAACGTAGAAGTGCCTCTTTCCTTTATATCAAAGATATTATTATACACTAGCGTTTGCCCGCGAAGATTCGCGGAAACAATCAACCTTTGGTTCGTTTTGTATCCAGCAGCCAACAGCTACTTGCTTCATGACGTCATCATGGAATGTGTATACACACAGCATATATTAGCATTAGTAAACGCATGATATTTATTATGCGAATAACTAATTAACGGATAGTCCAATTAAATAGTTCAAAGAAATAAACCATCCTCTTAATTGGGTGAAGATTTTCCCGAAAAACCGATCAAAAATGTCAAATGCACTTCTTAAAAACGCAATACACACACAATGACACATACACACACAGATGCACGAACACTTTGAAATTATTAATATAGATGCAATATGCATTACATCTTTGAATATCAGTTCATAAGTGCGGCAATGTTGACCTTAGAAGAAAATTGATTAAGCTGAAAATAATTCCCAAAATGTTTCACTTTAAAACTTTCGTACCATGATGGTAGTGTACCGTGCTATAGAAAACGGTTCAGTTTAAAAATATTATGTTAAGTGTTTTTCAGGAAGGAAAATAGCACGCTTATCTTTAAGTGACGATGAAGGTCAAACCTTTCACTTAAAATATACCTGAGATACAACAGGAATCATGAACGAAGATATCTTTAAGAACTTCTTGCATGAACTAATTCGTCCAATAGCCCATCCATTTTCAGGCCGAATTCAAGTAGTACAGAGTCGTATAAAAATTTCTATTTTTTATTTTTTTTGCAGGTTCTTCTTCTATTCCAATAGCCGTTCGGGCGTACGGCCAATGACAGGAATCGAAGAATCCAATTAATCAAACCAGTGACGGTTAAGGAAGTGTAATCCATACTTTATTCGCCTGAGACTTCGACGCAATCATCAGCTCCTTATGTTACCCTCCCGCACGGCTGAGTGAACCGTGTGAGTTGAGAAAACATGGTATCTTTCACCCTTAGCTCAGTGGGAATGGCAGGGAATCGAACCCGGATCTTTCGATCACGAGCCAGACTAGAATCCATAATTACACCAATTGACCACTGAATCAACATTTAGGCTAACTTTGTACTATAATTAAACAAGATAAGGCTGATGGAAATGGGTTGTATGTAATTTCAAGCCACATATTAAGCACGCTAGTTCAAGCAGAAATTTTGTAGAAATTAGGGAAATCATTATCCGATCCAAACGATTTTAGCGAATGATTTCTACTTTTCTATGTTTGGCGCTTAATATACGCTTAGAGCATGGCTGGGAATGCGGTAAGATAGGATAATCAAACACCCTATGGATACGTTTATAGAATTATCACACGAGCGAAGCGAGTGTGATAATTCGAATCATTGCTCGAGCCGAAGGCGAGTGCAATAACTCCAATTATCACTCGAGCCGAAGGCGAGCACTGTGATAATTGATATGAACGTATCCTTAGGGTGTCTGATTCATCTATTATATAACGTGAGAAACGGACGGAGAGCTCCACTGGTTTTCTAATAATACAGCAAATCTAGAAGCTTTTCAATATAAAAATCCTTTAAAAGTTTAAACAAGAGGGCTTGAAATTGAATCTTGAAAATATCAAGCTTCGAAGTGGCCAGGAATTTTAGATTTGATGATGGTGAAGAGTTGCTGTGTATATTTAAATTTGCCTAAAAAGTATGAATAAAGTCCGGAATCTTCATGAACTTTGGTCATATCTTTTGATTCCAAGGTACTATAAAAGTGATTGTCGATTAAAATGTGTAGCAACGTCAAAACAAAATAGAGAGATCATTTCCGTGTGAGTGTGTAACGGATGCAATTGTAGGCTATATTAGCGAGGGTAAGTGGTCCTTGTGGCACGTGGATGCACGGCTCATATAATGACTATACATAAACTCATGAAACCAAAAACAAGATTTAACATAATAAATGTATTCACGTATACACTGGTGTATCGTTATGGAGTGAGAGCGAGTGGTCTTACTGGTACGTGGATGCGCGGCTCATATAACGACTACCGGTTATACATAAACTCATGAAACCAAAACAAGATAACATAATTTATACCCCTCCCAAGCTTGTTTTAGCGACCGTGTAAGTTTGGTTATACGGTCTCCACTGAATAACAGTGCAAAAAAGCTGCAAATGAAATTTGATTTTATAAAGGAGCACTCAAAAATCTACTTTAGCGATGAATCCGGACGAGGGTCGTCAGACCCAGTGGGAAAAATACTGTTGTTTGGCCGTAAAATAGTCAGTCCCAGCTGTTTCCGGTCGGGGTATAATCCGGTTCCATGATCTCAGCTGTGACCGTATACCTACGATAATGAACTCGGCACGCCTCGTCCATTATCCAACTTACACAGTCTCGGCTATCGCCTCGACCATGTAAGTTGCGGTATACGGTCACCACTTCGACATGTAACCGCTTAATGTATACACTGGTGTATCGTAATGGAGGCCGAGGGGGAGCAATTTTTATACTAAAAAAGCTGCTTATATTATCTAAACTAGTCGGTTCCCGTCCTACGGACGGCGAATGATGGCAGCCGCATGAGCTAACGGCCACATGTCCCTTTGACAGTGATTTGACCGATCGAGTTTGGAGGGGAAATTCGAAACTTGAATTTCTACGAAAAAAAAAGCTTCCCACGCCCCGAATGGTAACCCAATATTGCCGACAATATTCTCAAAACCTTTACTCATCATAAGCAACTCCATAGCGAAGGAATTTTGAAAAATTCGAAAATCTATTTTTTTCGAAAAAAGGGCGTGGCCTCCCACGCCCCTTAGGGTGACCCAATAATTCGGACAAAATTCTCAAAATTTTATTCATCATACGCAACTTGATGGCGAAGGAATTTTGAAAAAATTCGAAAGTTTAATTTTTGCGAAAAAAAGGGCGTGGCCTCCCACGCTCCTCAGAGTGACCCAATAATTCGGACAAAATTCTCAAAATTTTTATTGATCATTAGGAACTCAATGGCGAAGGAATTTTGAAAAAATTCGAAAGTTTAATTTTTGCGAAAAAAGGGCGTGGCCCCCCACGCCCCTCAGGGTGACCCAATAATTCGGACAAAATTCTCAAAATTTTTATTCATCATAAGCAACTCGATGGCGAAAGAATTTTGGAAAAATTCGAAACTTTAATTTTTGCGAAAAAAAGGGCGTGGCCCACCACGCCTCAGGGTGGCCGAAAAAATCTCATATTATTTTTCTGATGTATTATAAAGTTTTGCAACACGATGAAAAAAGAATTTCGTTTGCCTACTTGAAACGAATCGCCATAAAAATAAATAAATAAATAAATAAATAAATAAATAAATAAATAAATAAATAAATATGACAAGAAAAAAAACAATTAGAAAATTGTTGACCCTGAAATAAGTTTCCAGTCCCCAAACATATACGAGTAAAACTAAGGCGCTTAAATCGCAGCCTGTCCTTGGACTTTCATATCAAAAGTTAACATTCATATGAAGGTGCTTTACCAGAGACTGTTAACAAACACGAAGCACCTTATTTGACTTGGATGATATATCGCGATGTATGTCTGACAAAATGAATAAAATTTTTGTGATAATGTAAGCTTCAATCATATGCGTGACCAAGATTTCTAACCAAAGCACACGGACAAGCTTTCGCGATTTAATATACAATAGCCCTGTATAATTAATATTAATTGTGGAAAAATTTCAATTTTTGGCTATCCATATCAATTTTGGCATTTTGACAATTCAAGTTGTTAAATTGCTTCAATTGGTCAATTAACTACTAAACATTTGACAACCGGTATTCAAATTAACCAAAACCATTTCATGTGCCGTTGTAATTAAGTCGATATAATTTTACTTTAATAACCGATAATGAATTTTAATTGGCCAATTAATTCAATTAAGCGGTTGGCAACCGGTACTTAAATGAAACGAATAAACTCAGATTCGACGTTAATTAGCATTTTTAGTTTTGCGTATAGCAGTTCATTATAATCAGAATAATTAAGTAAAGGTATAAGTTTAGTATAGATAGTCAAGCCCAAGACACGTCATCATTTTTACTTTGAGTTATACGATAGAACTGGCCAAAAGTCACAACCGGTACTTAAATGAAACGAATAAATCGTAGTTTCGACGTTAGTTAATAATGTCGTTGGAATTAAGACGTTTTCTTTTTAACTTTTTGTGTTATACGCGATAATTACTTTAATTGGCCAATTAACTAATTAAGGGTTGCAAATCCTTAAATGAAACGAATAAGTCGTAGTTTGGCGTAAGTTAATAATGCCGCTGAATTAAGACGTTATCATTTTTACTTCTTGAGTTATATGCGATAATGACTTTAATTACCAATTAAGGAATTGTCATTTTAAAATTTCAAATAGCCTAATGCACGCACATCATTCTGAAGTTTCATAGTTCGTTGAGATTCAATTTTTTTATAGTTCTCGAGAACACTCAAACAATTTTTATCACGTCGTAGTACATCTTCTAATTTTTGATAAAATGTTTTTTTGAGATTTTTTGAGAAACGACGCGATTTTTTACAGGGATCGTTATTCATTTATTGACTATGTCTTTGCAAAGGTGACCAACAGATTTAGTTAACAGGTTGCCATTGAAAATCGCGATTTTCGCAATTTTTTTTTATAAGTTGCAGAGCAAACGTATTTAACAAATTTGAAAACGGTTCCATACCACTTTTTAGCACTTTATGCTGGTACATGTGTTTTGGAGTGTCTGATCAGCAGTCCATTCTGGCCTGGACTACTGGCCTTTTTGCCCTCGGCCCTTGTAGGGATCCTTAGAAGCATCTGGCCCGGGGCCGGGGATCTAGATCGAGCCCTTAATTGGTTGTTTCATTCGAGTCTTGAGGGAGGGAATTTTTTCTGAAGCGCCCTGATATATATATATATATATTAACAACACGCATTATATATAGTAAGATAAGATGCAATATAAATAAATGCAATTAATTCTAAGATTTTACAAACCTTTCTTACGAACGAGCCTTATCTCATCTTGATCTTCACCCACGGCAGCAGCTGATGGCTCACCGTTCTTTTCTTCGGCTGGCTGTGGGACTTCTTCATTGTCTTCTTCAGAAGACGTGAAATTCCTCGTCTTAAGCGTCCTTCTTGGAGCTTTCTTCTTTGACCTCAGGTTCCAACTGAAAACATTTTTTGTTTAGTTTAGGGGCTGGTGGAATAGTAACGTAGCGCGAAGATGAGAAGACTAAATTGGATTTATCCTTAATATTTAAGCTGATAATTGGCTATTTTTGTGAACGACCACAACACTCATATTGAATGAAATTTGCTGAAAACAACATGAAGATTTTCGTAAGCGGAATTAATCGTAACGTACGCTATCGTTTAGTGAACGATAGGCCGCGTGTTGGTTCGTTCGTTATATGCGATTAATTCTGCTGACTGAAATCTACATGATGCCCGTTCCGTTTTGTCGTGCAGCAAATGTTAGTTAATACGAGAGTTGTGGTCGCGCCCTCCAATAAATCCCTTGTTCGATCCACTGTCACAATCGCTGACACATTTTTGTTGTTGCCAGTCAACCTTATCAACCATTCTAAATTTAGCATGCAGCTATAATTGGAGTTTGAGTGAGATTGTGAGTAAAAGTGGCACTTTGTAAGTCAGATGAGTGAGTTAACAAAATGGTAATTTATGAACAGCATGATAATACGGCTTACGTGAAGTTTACAATATTGGAAACACTAACAGTAACAGTTTTCATTGTCAGAGCACCTCCACTAAGTAATGTATCAACTGATTAGAGACTACAGCTGATTACTATTAAGCTATTTTGTATTTGAAGGCTGTATGTACATAAGAGAAATAGCCACAATCACTCTAGTACACTTGAGTTTATCATGCAAAGTATCATATTTTAATCTACGAACTACAGTACAGAAGTGCTGTAGTCCGATCCATCCATATCTTTTGGTTACAAAAAGCAATTGGTAACTAAAAAAATAATAATTGGTAACTCAATACTCAAGTTTCTGATTTAGAACTGATTAGACCTACCACTTTTCTTCCGTCGTTGACTCATCCGAATAGGGCGTGTCTTCACAGTCACTGAAACAAAATCCATCCTAACGCAATGATAGTGATTTAAAACATATTAAAAAGTGATTTAAAAAAATAGCTTCTTGCAGTTTATCGATGCTCGAGAAGGGGAAAGCTAGAACTTTCAAGGCGTTTTAGTTAGGGCTTGAATGAAAGGATTAGCGGCACAGAATGAAGACGTTGCTGGTATAATTTCTATGGCATTCAGCCAGACAGACATCAACTAACATGCTGTCATATTTGAAGAGACAACTATTGTTGATCCTTTTCATTCAATAACTATAATATAACCCGAGTTAAACAATGCTTTATTTTAAAGTAAATCATTTTATTACTTAATGCTAACACATATTGCTAGTGAATTAAGAAGATGTTAACAATTAAACACTTAAACAATCTTAAAATATTATGAAATGTTGCCACTTTTTATCATTGCATTCATTCAAAAAGAAACAAACGAAATAAGGTAAAATTAACGATAAGATTAAAGGTAAATGGAGCGCATCCTCGCTGAAATTGATTTGTCAGTTCCTGATTGATACACCCCATGATTTATCAAACGAAAACAATGAACGATATGAGGGTGAAAGATAAAACCTTCCCCGCCTGATATCAATATTTATCAAAATCGTTATCATCAGAATTGACAATGGGGATATTAGAGTACATTATATGTTCTACCCAGTAGAACACAAAATCTGATGGAATATTCTAGTTTTAGACTGACGAATTACAACCACTTATAGTCTCTAATGTCACTGTTCGTAACACATAAGTAAACAAATCCCTAACATCGACTTAGTTCCACAAAGTATTGAGAATAGATACTGTTATACAACATTGTTACAACGTGACTCAAGTTTTTGCATTGAGGTGTAATTTGCGCGTCTCCAACGCCCTCAGATATGAGCAAACTATTCAATTATAATAAGTAGAACTGAGATTGAAGCGTATTATTGAAATTTCTGCAAGATCACGACATCATTGACATTATTACGCGTGTATAGCACACACTTACCACCAATGAGACATGAGAAGCTGAAGTTAAATTACGTAGAACAGGTCATTAACGTGCGCATTGGAAATTCGCAGTACGCATTGGAGAGGGTCCTTATAATGGTTCATAATCTTTGAATGGAACTAATTGATAAAAAGGATCTAATGAATCCTTTGATGAATTTAAATGAATTTAAAGAATTTGATTCGTTTTAGATGCTCCAACAATCAACAGTGCTAAGTGCTCAACAAATTTCCTAGGATCAATGTCATACACTATTGTAAACGTTCATTAATTCCATAAAGTTTGAGGACAATAATGAGCAAAATGATCACCCTTTGAATTTCCTACTGCTCAGTCTTCTTATCTTTGGTGCTCTGAAGATGAGTACTTCAAACAAAAGAAACAATCCAAGAATTTCTATGAATTTGAATCAGTAAATAAATTCAGTTATAACAAGCTGATAATACGTCAATAAATTATTATATAAACAATAACTTTCAGGGTCACCAGAATCTATTTAAGTATACCGTGATTTGGAAACCAAGTAGTATGTTCCATAAATAATTTCACTGCTATATTTCTGCAAACTGCTTAAGATAAGAAAATTTTCGTTTGAACTACGTTAATCTACGGAACAAGATAGGCCCTATCTCATAACCAGAAAACGGCGCAACACTTAGCAGTTGAGATTCTAGAAACGTTGGCGAAGTCCAATGTCGTTGATAAACTTTAAAAAACGCAACGCTAGAAGAATACAGAGCTACTTCCGCCCTTGGGGTTTAAACCTCTTTCATGTGTGGCAGGTGTTTTGTTCACCAGACCACAAGAAAATCGCATAATGCGCAAAATTATGACTACGGAGTTGGAAACTGTCATAAATAAGAAGTTGGAAACTGTCGTAGAGCAATTTCTGAGACAACTTAAATGAAATTTCTTAAATACGGACGATAGAGAAGTTCAAAACCATTTCAAAGAGGTGGCTCGATAGTCTGGCGTCTATATTGCATCGTAAATATAATGATGTTTTTATTCTATTTACTAGCCCTTTAGGCTGCAATTTGTTGAAGTGTGAAATTATTTATGGAACAGAACAAGTATTCACTGAAAAAATAAATAAAACATATAAACATGTTAATAATATGACATGTAATATCATGTATTTGACGAAAAATAAATTATTGTTCAAATTATTAGAAAAAACAAACCGGTCAGAACCTGTAACATCGATTATACGCTGTGGCAAATTTGTCCAATTGTTCATACAAAATCTATTTGTTAATACAATATTATAAATTCAAATGAAGGAGGCCGGGGGTCTGAGGTCAATTTCTGGTAATTTATTCTGATAGAGCAGAACGCCAGATACCAGCAGGTTATTACCCCATCGAAGAGTTAATTATGTTTTTCCAATCGTGAATTCGCCTGCCAATCTGTAATAACTGCCAAATTTTGGAAAACCCGATGCAGGCATGATTTCAAGGCCAGAAGAAGGGCTAATATAGGTACCTTCTTGTAATTTTAAATGACATAGATACCTTCTTGGTAAAGTCTTCTTGGTAAAGTGCCACCAGCCACATAGGTACCTTTTTGACGCCATGACAGCGAAATGCAAAGCTACCACGAAGACGCGAATAAAGTATCATGTGAGGAAAGTACATAATGATGTGTGTAAGTTCACGGGTGGAGAATTTACAAGTTGTAACGCCTTCAGCCTTCACCCGTGTTTTCACCCGTGTAACTTAAAACTCTAGAACTCAAAAAGGACTGACAGTGCAGATACTAAAATTACCTTAATAGTGTGCCCTTCGCAAGTTGAAGTTTGATCAATCAACTAATCAACTTACACAGTTACACGCTGACTGGTCGAGCCACGAAGTGATGCGGATAAAATATTACGGTGAGAATCTTTCATGTCGTGATATTCATGAGCTGTGTTTGATTGCGTTTATAGAAACATACGGCAGCCCGACTTTTCATCTCACGAGATTTCATCCCACGGCACTTTATCTCCCGAGCCATGGCCCTAACCTTACCCAACGCATTTAATCTAACCCAGATGCGTCGCGAACCGACAGAGAGATTCATCATTTTGTGGACCCACAAAATGATGAATCTAACCCGTTAGGACGCAACTTCTTCTCGGGCTGAAACAGGGCTGTAATAGCTGTCTCCATGTGTGGATCATTGAAGGTTGTTGGAGGACAGGAGGGTATTGCAATGGAGTGGCAAGTTATGGGAGCCCCTGTATCCGTTTTGAATCCACGAGCTTCAAACTAACTATTGATATGCTTATATTTACAGCCTGTAGCCTTCTAGACATTAGTTTGCCTCCAATCATAGCCCTAGTGCAGAATTATGGAACCCCCACCTTACGATTACCAATATTTGAAAAATTCATAATTTCGGCTAGGAACAATATTTCTTGATTCAGTAGAAACCTCCTGGTATCTGACGAACTCCGCTAGGCGCTATCAGAAACACAAAAACAAAAACCGACCTCGGACCCCCCGGCCCCATTATTAATATCAAAGTATTAAGTTAAATAATTACATTCAATCTGAACATGAAATTCTAAGTCCTATATATACTGTGTTTCTCTGTATGTTCTTCAAACGAAAATTCCGAGTTTCATTCTCAGTCCTCAAACCAAGAATCGCTTGAGTTAGACCTGATGTAAGGTCCAAATAAGATACCTTAAACTATTGGCGGAAGGAGTCTAATCATAATATTGCAACTATAGGGCAGTTTCGAGATGCATTGAGTGAATATTTAGACGAGGGGAAACCGAGTATATAACCTGATGGTATAACTGCTCTGGGATGCTCACAGAGTTGAATAGACCATGAAGTCATGTACCCGTTTATGCAGTTTTAACCTTACACTTGCGTTTATTTTCACACTTTAACTCCAACAGAGCACGGAATGTAATACGATATTCATTTATTCATACGAGTATCAACTCTTAATTAATGAGTTGCAACTCATTGAGGGTTTTCCTAGTTCTTGCGATGTAGACGTTGGCAAAACACATCGTCCACTAGGTGGGTACACCGTACAATGCGCAACTCTATATAATATGTCTGAGGCTAAGATATTGGAGGAAAGTATCGCTAAAACAAGACATGAAGAAATTATCACATTCTGTCAGCTACATTAATGAAGGTATCTACTATCAGCAAGCATGTAATGACTGTGACTGATCTACCTTATCGGACATAATTATCACGGACATTCAAGTCACGCTGAGCAACAAAGCGTGAATATAAATGTCCGTGAAATCTTCTTGGTGATAATAATGTTTGTGATTTTCAGGTCCGCGAAAATTAAGCCCAGTTTTTCTTCTTAAAATTTCTGACGCACCAATAACAAAATTCTACTTCTTTTTCGTGCTGAGTATTTGCAAGATGGAAATTTATAATTTACAAATCTCCAAATCGTGGAAGAAAATGGGGAAAATCGAGGCGAAATTTTATAATTTTTACGTCAAAAATTTGAATTGACAGGATCAAGCGCGAATATTATAAATGTCCGTGAAGTTTTAGGTCCGTGAAGCTTAAGTTCGTGATAATTATGTCCGATAAAGCAGCAGAAAAATAAAAGCTAAAAATCAATTAATTTTCGAACTACCATCACACCTCGCAACACCATGCTAAGAGAGACGCACGTGAAATAAACCCTTCTTTCTACCAGCCCCTGCTCGATACGCAAAACAGGTGCAGAAAAAATGAGGTAGATACTTACTGCAAGTGAGGTAGATACTGTACTGAAGCTTGATTTCGATCACTTTCGGGCTCAATGCATCACAACGAACACAAAACATTAAACGCACCTCTTGGGAGAGTCGAAGTCAGTGTCACTATTCTGCATTTCTGGCACCTCCGCGTACGATATCTGCTTCCTCACCTTCTTAGCCCGGGTTTTGTATCTGTGCCCACTCGTTCTGTGGAAGTGGTGATACCTCAGTTACTGGGTGGGTTTGGTCTGACATTGCAACATCATTTTCACTATTTTCACGCATTTTCTTTTCACAAAAATGATTAATTCATGCTGATGCCCTGGGTACGAAATTAATAGCTTATGAACTTATTGATCGTGTAAATAATGACCGATATGAGGATTGAGAATATGATACGTTTTTTATTCGTTTCGCCAAACATTTGAAGATTCGGCATTCGCCGATATTGATTATTTGAAATTATATTTATTAATCAATTGAACAAATAACTACCTGCTATTTGGGCTGGAAGCCACTTCTGAATCTCTACTGCAGTTCAGACGCTTGCTGCTGGGTGCTGGGGGTGACAGACTGGACCTGGTAAAGGGATCAGCTATCTGGTACAATAAGGTCATATCAAGGCCCAAGGGGCCTAAAAGTACAACAACAGTCCAACTAACAATACATATCAAAGATGGATGTTTTGAAAAAATATAGTTTTTGGAGAAAGAAAGAAATATCACTGATATACAAGTCATGTGACGACTGTAGATGTTTCATTTTATCAACTATTTATTTGTTTTATGTGATCAATCATATTGCAAAAAACATACATAAAAAACATACATAATATAACCACATATTTTTTGCGAGGGTTTGATAAACAGTGTAAATCAAATCCTTCAATCATTTCACTGACCTGAGAGGACTCTCCTCGAAATCGTCTGCACTTGAAGGAGAAGATTCGATTTGCTTCTTTTTTCCTACTCTCCTCCTCTTCCTATTGACATTCAACACGTCATCTTCGCCTTCAGAGCTCCCACATTCCGTATTAGAGTCCTGGTAATAAGCAGTTACATGTCAAAGTGGTGACTGACGACCGTATACCACAACTTAAATGGTCAAGGCGACAGTCAAGGCTGTGTAAGTTTCAACTTACACAGCCTCGGCTGTCGCCTTGACCATTATTAAGTTGCGGTATCCAAGGATAATAGGATAATGGACGAGGTGTGCTGAGTTCATTATCGAAGGTATACGGTCACAGCTGAGATCATGGAACTGGATTATACCCCGACCAGAAATAGCTGAGACCGACTATTCTCCGACGAAATCTTAAGAAGATTTTTGAGTTCTTATTTATAAAATTTCATTTCAAGCTTTTTTGAACTGTAATTCTGAGGAGAGCAAATAAGGACTTGGCCGCAGTTTTTACTGAGCCCAAGGCCTTGGTCATGATCTCAAAACTTGCCCTCGACGATAATTGGACATCATGTACCTGTGGTGGATTATTCTCTTCATTCTCTTTAGTCACTTTCTTTCCAGACCTGCCCATGATCTTCTCAAAAATTTCATTGGTTTTCTGTCGGATCTCTTGAGGAGTCACTTTAGGGAAGTCATCATCTGACATGCTCTGAGCTCAAATTGTTAATTTATGTAAGTATTGTGAAAGCAGCTCAAAAAGATAATTGGCAAACAATTAATATTTGCATTAACCTTAGAATGTATACATCCAATAATTTTAGCTCATGATGTCATTCAGTTTTATTTGGGTGTTTAACATGGTCGCAATTAAATAGAAATGAAAAGTTGCTATGAGTTGGTGTACAGACACAGTGTATTAAATAGTAATTAGGTGTGGTGCTTCTTGATGTCCTGGAGCAACTTTTTAACTTTGTCTCTGATTGATTTAAAGAGAAAAAACATTTTTGAACCACCCCATTGAGTTCTTTGCTCAATAACGTGATAGATTAAACCCCCCCCCCATTAATATTATAAAACTATAATCAAATCCAAACAAAATAACTAAACAACAAATTTAAACAACATAACTTTGTGTGTTAAAATCATTAAAAAGAATTCAAAAATAAAGTTAACAGTGTAAAAAATCAAATTGAGTTCTTTGATCAATAGCCCAAGAATAAACAAGATACATTAAGACCATACCTATTATTAAAAAGGTAGGTACTTGCAGAAAAGAGTTGCAGTATTAATCAGCACGAGCAATATTACTTAACTAATACTGTTAAAGTTTTTAGGTATCTATCAAAGTAACAAGATTCAATTAATCAGGATGTCCTTAATTCTACTGAATATCAGTTTAGCATGAATGAGAAATTCAATTAGTTCTTGATAAATCAATTAGGTGCCTCATTGTTGGTCTACCATGGGGACAGCTCCAAGGCCGATCCATATCTGCCATGTGATGCAATATTTTCTTCATTTCATCATTACACAATGCAGTTCCAATCATAACAGCAGAGCGGCAAGCCCTAGATGCAAACATTCTATGAACTTTTGATGGGCGTAGATTTTCGATGTTCACAGATGTTTCATCAGATAATAACCAAAGAAGCTCTTCAACATCTGACTCATCAAATATTAAGAACTCGTTTCTAGGGACTGAAATGAGAGAAACCTTGTTGCCAGGTGTTTGATCATCATCACAGGCGAATTCAAATCCATTTTTGTTGAAGACATGTTGATGAGATAATAGCAAGTCTTCCTGAGCACCATTTAAGCTCAATTTCTTTGGGCAAATAAGTTTTTGTGTCTCTAGTTTTGTCACAGCCTTAAGATATTCATACCTATATTTTTCATCAGTGGCATGCTGATCAATAATGAAAAGGTTATTAACAAGTTTGACAATGATGAAGCCTAAATTAAATTGTCCAATGATTTTCATTTTCCGAAACATATATTTATCAATATGCTGGGTGAGCTCCTGTGCAGCATCATTTGATGAAACAATTTGATGCTTGAAATGAATATCTGTGGTTTTATTTGCACATTGCCCCAGTTTTAAATGTTGTTTTGTAAGTTGATTTTTTATCAAGTTTAATGAACAAAGTAGTGGAACTTGTCTTGCTTCATTATTTGCCATAGGTCTATCAAGTTTTTTAACATAACTTTTATTTCCATTTGTATCACAGTAAATCTTATACCTATCAGTACATTTTTCAGGTTCCATGATATCTATATTATGGATCTCTAATTTTTCCTCACTTGCAGCACAATTCTCCAAATTATCAGAAATTCCAAAATTTTTTGTGAGACTTAGATGAGAGGACTGTTTTGAAAGGGGTTGTTTTTTAATGGAATGCAGGGTTATGCTTTTACTATCTTCAATTATTTCTTTTGGTTCTGAATTATCATTATCCATGGTTTTACTGCAGCCTGCATTGTCATAATTGGTATCACATTCTGACATTTTGGCACTTTCATTGTTGAATTCAACTTTTGAATTCTTGTCAACCTCAACAAAATTCAAAAGTTTCGGTATATTTTGTTCTTCATAAATACCAGTGTATTTTTGGAATACTGATTCAATATATGTTTGGAGAGACTCTATCAATTTATCTTCATTGTCAATGAAAAGCTTGCGCTTGTCAGGACAAACGTTAACATCAATCTTTTCTTTAGAAATATCAATCACTATAACACAAATAGGGTATTGAAACTTTTCAAAAGACTTATAAACTTGATTGACCATTTTTGAGAGCTTGTTATGATCACAAGGTCTTCCATTAATGAAAAAATATTGCCTATCTGCAGAACCTCTTCCATGTTTTGTTAATGGTTTTGATATGTAACCATTTATCTCAAATAATGATGTTGTAAGATTAATCTCAACCAAATTCCTAAAAATCATGGAACCTAAAACATCAATGATATTTTCTTTTATAGTTGATTTCCCATGAGTTGAGAAGACCACTTGCTTATGCTTATTGACTAAATTTACACAATGTATCCTGGTATCAAGAGAAATCATAGCATATGCTTGTAAGGAATCAATAGCTTTATGATATTCTTTCTTGATATTTTTAATAAATTCTTTGTGTCTAACAGGCAGTGAACTAAACAGATTTTCGATTGAAATTGTGGTGCCTTTGGGTCTAGCTTGAATGCTGATTTCTTTAATTTTTCCAAGTCTATCGAATGAAACAGAACTTCCAATAGATCCAGTTGATGTTAAAACAGACAGATCACCCATGGCACACAATGAACTTAAAGCTTCCCCTCTAAATCCATAAGTGGAAACATCTGATATATCATCAAAATCCTTTATCTTTGATGTGTGATGTTTCATTGTCAAACCATTGAAATCTGCTTTCTCAATGCCTTTGCCATTATCTGCAACTTCAATGCCCTTAAGCCCATGTTCTTTGAATGTAACATTGATTGAATTAGCATCAGCATCAATTGAGTTTTCAACCAATTCTTTAACAGCAGTTGCAAGAGTCACAATAACTTGACCAGAGCAAATGTTATGAACTGATTTCTTATCAATAGATTTTATTTGTGGGGCCGCTAGCATCATTCAAACTTGGCATATCTTCATTTGAGGATCAAAGTTAATTTTTCATGGAAGTGTAACACATCTTAGTAGTCTTAGTAGAAAGGCCAAGGTCGGTTTAATCGACCAGGCCGGCGGCAGCCATGCTGAGCATAGAGACTATCCCTAATACGCTAGGCCAAGGGTGTGAACTCCTGGGTGGTTTTTAGGCCACCCGACTGCCGGGCTATATCCTGAGCTGAGAGCAGCCAGTCTGTCCAGGACCTCACTGGACCGGCAAGCTGCCAACGCCCGTGGCATCAATCAGACTGCAAAGCAAGACGAGACTTGCCTGCATATTAAGTCGGAGATCTGCCGAAGGTGGCTATGTACCACCTCCCTTCGTCTAGATGGGTCGCAGGGAGGCCTGACCCAGCAAGACTGTGAAACACATCTCAACTTGAAAAATTCACTTACAATTAATTATTGATTAATCATGAGATTGACTTTTGTAATGGCAATCAAAGGTTTTATCTATAAAGGTAGAATAGAATAGAATGATTTTGACATGATATCAATTTGAATATTCAAACCAATCTTGAGAAAGGTAAATTACTTTAATGTTAAGTACCCTAATGCTATACCAGACTTTAATATAACATTAATAATGCATACATAATACATAACATCAAACTTACAACACAACACATATTAACTTATCTAACTGAGGATGTGTTGAGGCTGCTCCTGGGAGATCCTGAAGATAAATCATAGCTTTTTATAAAGTCAATATTAAAGTTATGTTTCGAAACTGTCAGTTGATATTGTGGAGTAGTTATTAGGCTTGAATCATGATTGTTACTTTCAATGATTGTTACTTTCAATGACAGCAGTTTTATTAAACATAACATTAAAACTGTATTTAAATCATAGAGAAAACTTTCCTCAAGACATCAATCAATAGGTAATGTATATTATGTTGACGTTGATACTAAAAGGTGGAACCACCCGAAACCACCCGAAACCACCCAACCCACCCGAAACCACCCCCGAAACCACCCAACATAACTCCGAAACCACCCGAAACCACCTGAAACCACCCGAAACCACCCGAAACCATCCGAAACCATCCGAAACCACCCAACCACTTGAAACCACCAACCCACCCAACCCAGCCAACGGTGGGTTGGTTTCGGGTGGTTTCGGTGGTTTCGGGTCACATTTAAGTAAAATTTTGGGTCGTTTCGGGCTGGTTTCGGGGTGGTTTCGAAATTTTAGCATAAATTGGGGAAATTAAAACACCGAAACCACCCGAAACACCCGAAACCACCCGAAACCACCCAAAATTCATATTTTGGGTTGGTTCGGTGGGTTGGGTCGTTTCGGGTAGTTCCAAACAAAGGTAAAATTTTGGCTCGTTTCAAAATTTTTGCATACATTGGGGAATTCTAACTACCAAAATGACCCAAAACGACCCAACCCACCTGAAACTATCCAAAATCCATATTCTGGGTGGGTTCGGGTGGTTTCGGGTAGTTCAAATTTAAGTAAAATTTTGGTTCGTTTTGCGCTAGTTTCGAAATTTTTTGCGTAAATTGGGGTATTCAAACCACCTGAAACCAGCCGATTCCACACAAAATATGAATTATGCACTTTGTGCTGTTTCGTATGGTTTCGAAACAGCCCGAAACAACCCAAAACAACCCAAAACAACCCACAACAATACGAAACCACCTCAACGATGAATTTTGGGTTATGGTGGACTGACGGTTTCTAAACTGGCAATTGTGATCATATCAATCATTCTCCTCCGATATGTACATTTTGATACTCTGTCGATTTTACGTTAACTTAGTGTGTAGGTACCATTACTCCAATCTTCATTATATGATGTATAGCTCTGTTACCAAATAAAATGAGGAAATTTGGTAACTTTCCGAAATTTAATGATCACATGCAATGATGAATCATGAACTGATCATGTGCCACGTGCAATGTGCATGGATTACGTTTACGAGCACAATTGCATGGAAGTAGTGGCATAAAGCTCTGCAAATTCTCAAATATTACGTAGTCATAGACCAGAAATTGTGAGACATCTGAATTCCGAAATTTATATCAACGGCTGTGCTGAAATTCAGCTTGCTGTAGGTACGATATAAGTTATTGGATCATGCTGAAAATCAAAGAGAGGCTTGCAAAAGAGATGAAATATCACACACAAACTCGTCCATTCGTTAGGTATAGTTTTTATTTTGTTACAATTACATGCGCTGTTTCTTAATTAGTTAATTGCCAAAACCTCGATACCATGTCCGTATTACCCGACATAGGTACAATTCAAGGGCTGCCTGTAATAACTTATCATTGCACAATACACAAGTAACATTTGATACACGTCTGTAAGTGTACATTGTGGGGATTTCTATAGTCCCACCGCCCACGTGATTATACATCAAGTAACATTAACAACAAAATATAATGTTGGAATGTAGTATTTGAACATTTTCATAAAGGTGAATAAGATGAATAAGATGAACGTACGGTCGAATTACATGCAAAAGGTGAATATAAGTGCACGGGCCGTCTGAGCAATGAAAGTACTGTAATGCAACGAAATGAAGGATTTACGCAACCAATGACACATTCGCGATATTTCCCTAACTGCCGCTGAACTTGCCCGGGCATGTTATGTATGTCAGCGCGAAAAAATAGGCGCAAGAATTGTTACTGTTACTGACAGTGTCAGGGGGCATATTGTTCGTGTGGGACTTACTATTTGTGCGCGATGTTACTCTCGGCAAAATCTTCCATCATTTCAAAACAAATGTCAGATGTTTCGTTGTGAATTATATTTTGAATGTTTTAATGAATCAGAATTTGCACACTCGGGCTCAAGTAAAGTGATGCAATCATCATAAGTGATAGTGTTGTTTTAAGAACATTTTGGGTCAAAAAGTGTTACCACGCATGGTTTTCAAAAGTTCAAAGCACCTTTGCTCCTTTACTCTTTACAGTAAAACTTCTCAAACGTTGAATGGTCGTTTGGTTTGCCGTAGACTACAGCCCCCAGTGTGGACGATTTTTCTTTACAAGAACTACCTATTTCTCTGTAGATTAAAACCATATATGCTATTACCCGGCCACTGAGGATCTTTCGTGAGCAATTTCACCCTTTCAACTTATTTTACAATCTGATGCTTCTGACCTATGATTTATGAAGATACATATCAATAACGAGCTAGGCCGTGGCTCGTTCTTCGTAGCTCAAGCTGCCACAGGTCATCAATAAGTCAATACACGTCTTGTTCCTGATTAACGATTTTAAGTTGAGCTCAGTGTTCAACCCATGTTAATAGTGATAATATAATAATGCTGTTATTTCTCCGAACCTCGCTCTTGCATTGAATAGTCGTTGTATTTCGCCAGAAGAACTTTCTGTTGGTTTTAAAATTCTTTGAAGATTTATACTCAAACTTTCAACATTTCCTTTCTAGAAGGGTAAATCTCTCAAATAAGCTCCTGAGAATGATAGGTATTGGATAATGGATATATCACAGTCAATTCATTGGCCCAGACTATTATTCAGTGTCACATGAATATAAAATCTACCGCAAAATTCGCTCTCCAGGTATTATACATATTATTGATACACGTATGGATTGGGTCACGCTGAATTTCAGCAGAGCCGTGGACACTGGACATATCCATGAGGAATCTCAATTCTTACTTGCACACACGAAGTGAAATAGCCCATGTCAGTGTCAACTCACAACTGTGCAACATGCTGGAGGATGGAAGTCACGCTACTGATACTGTACTACAGTTATACCATCCGAATTGGAAACTTTTGCCATGGGCTTTCCTTGAATTCACAGTGTATCGGGTTGATTCATGTGGGTTGGGTGGTTTCGGGTGGGTTGGGTGGTTTCGGTGAGTTGGGTGGTTTCAGGTGGCTTCGGGTGGTTTCGGGTGGTTTCGGTTGGTTTCGGGGCTATATTGGGTGGTTTCGGGTGGGTTGGGTGGTTTCGGGTGGTTTCGGGTGGTTCCACCCTTTAGTATCAACGAAAATGTTGTAACAGAGGTGCTACACTTTTAGACGATAATCAGATTTTCCAACCTTATCCCGACCAATTGAAAAATTTATTGACAGGGAATAGTATCAACAGTCGAAACTGGGTGGTTTCGGGTGGGTTGGGTGGTTCTGGGAAGGTTGGGTGGTTCCGGGAAGGTTGAGTGGTTTCAGGTGGGTTCGGTGGATTCGGTGGTTTTGGGTGGTTTCGGGTGTTTTGGGTGGTTTCGGGTGGGTTGGGTGGTTTCGGGTGGGTTGGGTGGTTTCGGGTGGGTTAGGTGGTTTCGGTGGGTTGGGTGGTTTTGGGTGGGTTGGGTGGTTTCGGGTGGGTTGGGTGGTTTCGGGTGGGTTGGGTGGTTTCTGGTGGGTTGGGTGGTTTCGGGTGGGTTGGGTGGTTTCAGGTGGTTTCGGGTCGTTCCACATTTTAGTTAAATATCAGCTGGTTTCGGGCTGAAGGGGCTGGTTTCGTATTTTTGACAAATGTTATAGTAAAAACAATGTTTTGGGTGGTTTCGGGTGGGTTGGGTGGTTTTGGGTGGTTTCGGGTGGGTTGGGTGGTTTCGGGTGGGTTGGGTGGTTTCGGGTGGTTTCAGGTGGTTTCGGGTGGTTTCGGGTGGTTTCGGGGCTATATTGGGTGGTTTCGGGGGTGGTTTCGGGTGGGTTGGGTGGTTTCGGGTGGTTTTGGGTGGTTTCGGGTGGTTTCGGGTGGTTCCACCTTTTAGTATCAACGATTATGTTGATTTCTGAGGAAAGAAGAGACTTAACTGTTAAACTGTGAATCATCAGTGGGTACATTGCTGGACTTCAGGGGGTGTTAAATCTGCCATACATGCCATGAGGTGGATGCATGAGGAATGAGGATACAAGCTGCCAGGCAATACTTCTTGGTTATGCAGAGAATTCATTCAATCCCCTGAATTGTGAAGTAACTATACACAATATGATATATACTTGCCCAGGCTTCTTCAAATACACTGTAAATAAAATGCATATAGAATGCCTTCAAATATATTTATAGCAAAAACTGAAGATTCCATTCTGTCTCAAGAAGGCACCACTCAAGGTGAAACAAGTGTCATGGGAATATATGCAGAAAGCCTCATGCCACTCATTGAAATTCTTAGGGTACATGTTTGTGGTGAATTAAAGCAAGTATTCTATGCTGATGTTTTGTTTTTTATTGATGAAGCATCAGCAGGAAAACTCGAAAAAAGCATCTTGAACAGATTAGACTGCGAATGAGATATTATATGGGCGATGGGCATTTCACCGGATTAAGTCGCAAATTTACCATCTATGTTTACTAATAATCCCAGCTAATAAAATGTGACGTTTCAATCTTTAAATGGAATCAAATATCATTGATAGATCGTCATAATATTATGATTTAGCTGAACAACAGAACGAGTTACAGCTCAACCTCTTTTAAGTTGGAACCGAAATATTTAACCTACCGAGCAGTGATATGATTTTACAATACTAGTCTCACCCCAGAGAAATGTAAGAAACAGAACTGTTTCGCACTGATGCTCTCACGTATTTAAACAAACTTCACTCATCATTGGATGAACTAAATTGAAAACCTAGTAGTTAATTAAATTTAAATGAAATATATTTTCTGCGTTGAAAAGTAGATTTATAAAATTGGGCAAAATTAGTTATTTTTTTCTACTCATCTGAAAAGGGGGAGGCGACCGCCTGTGTCGCCTCCCCCCAGGCTACTCCCCTGGTCAAAAACAAAGTATAAGGCCATGTTCTATCATTTCATATTTCTATATTTGTATATTTCTTGCTAGTTAGATGGGAGATAGTTCTATCGTTTTATATTTCTATATTTCTTGCTAGTTAGGTGGGAGATATATCTGAATATCATCCTTTACAGTTTCTAGATCTCTCCTAACCTCAGCTTTATCTAATTTAGGTTATGACTTAAATAGTGATATATCTTTTGTGCTGAAGTGTTGTGAATTCACCACCTTTCAGTGGTGAGTTATTTCAATTAAACAAAACTTCAAATAAACAAAATTTCAACATTTTAAAACAGTACATACCAGAATTTTCACAATTCCAATGCAAGAAGGTTCATATTCTATATCAACAATTCAAAAAAATATATCAACAATTAAAGAATAAATCCTTTAAAACACATCGATCTGATTTGAATCCATTATTGCATTTTTAGTGTTTCGCTATGGGGTCCCCCTCAGTCAATGCTATAAGCAATCAAGTTCAACACTATTTGTTATATTTGTGTTTTCTATTATATACTTGTATTCTGGGATTTATGTCAAGACTTCCCTTGATATTATTTTTGACATGTTGATATGATTCTGATTACAGTATATTTACTTCAAAGACTTGAATATCATATCAACGATGTTTTCATTACTATAATCCTGAGCTAAGAGAGATTTTTCATCTGCCAGCAAAAATGTGAGCCCTGAGTATCATGAACATCACAGATACAGCTGATCTTGAATATAAGAATGGCAGAGTAAATTTTAGCAACAGAGCACCTTACAAATGCCATCTTCAACCAGGAAAATTCCTTTTTTTAATGGTAAAAATAAGCTTTAATCCTTCATGATATCAAGTGAATGAGATGAGTGAAACTCAATGATAATGAATGGAATGAAAATAAGCAACAGGAAATAATCAACGCAATTAAAGCAAGGAGCACTTTTTAAGCAAATGAAGACTGCAATTGAGAATGAGCTCACTCCAACTGTCAAACCCCAACTGGATTTTCTTTCAGAATTCAGAAAAAGGAGCTTCTTCATGGTCAATTTTCAATTGTTGATAGACCCTTCCGAGCGACGCAAGCCGCTGCGCGGCTTGCATCAGTGGGTCAGACATCATCTGACAACATGGTCAACATCGTTATCTCTAAATGCTAAAGGAATGTAAAATAAAATAAAATAAAATAAAAAATTTTGATATTACATCAACACTAATTTCATAAACATGTCAATGATTCATTGGCCAATCTGCTGGATCTTCCAGCCCATATTATTTTATAGACATTAACATTGAAAAATAAATTAAATGTGGGTTTAATTTCTCCTGAGTATAGTAACCAATGACTCTTGAATGATAACGTTTGATTAGGAATTACAGGAAGCTCATGATTTCAGGTGTAAACAAAAGGGAAAAGATAAATTAATTTTCCACAACGATTTTGAAATTTTATCCAAAAATTCTCCCCTTTTTTTGGCAAAATTTTCAAAAAACTCGATTTGCAATTCAATTTCAAAAGCAACATTTTACATAAATACAAAATTTTTCTCAGCCTCAATTGTTTCGTCCCCAAAATTTAATACTTGTATCAATCAATTCCGAAGCCTGCATAGATGGATTTCACCCATCCCTAGCGCGCAACACTCGGAAATTTGGAGGGTCGTGTTGCAGACTAGGGATGGGCAAAATACACGATGCTGTTTGGCGGGCTCGCGCTATACTAACAGCGTGTGTACTTTACCTTTCGTGTTAGTATAGCGCGAGCCGCCATAGACAATTTGAGCGAGAGTAAACTTAAAACACGACCTTCTCAAAACATGTGTAAAATGAAATCATCAATTCACACTGGTCTCAACGGGTAACAATCAATCAACTTTGCCGACGGCACGAATTTGAAATGCTTCTAATTCTATTGGTATTATTTAAAAAAGCAAAACAAAATAACATAATGATTAACAAGACAAGTGCTACATCAACATGTAATTGCTTAATTGAAAGATCTAGATACGTTATTCCAATCAATGTAACTTTTTAAATTAATTTATCGAAACAAACCATTGAGATTAACCAAACTCCAAAGGATACAACTAAAATTAACTAAAAATGCCGTGCCAGAAATTGAAATTTTGGGATTGAGCCGAAATTTGTCTCGAAATCATCTCATAAACGGCACAGCACCACCATCTTAATGTCGGTTTTGTAATTGCTCTGATCGATGCCACGGCCCTTTTGACTTGAG
>WFMF01000370.1:104920-177663 GCA_011033025.1 Beroe forskalii
AAATTTTAAAATCCCCAAAACCCCCCCCCCCAATCATTTGAAAACCCCCCCCCTAGGTGAAGAAATGTGAACGACCCCTATTTTCTCCGTTTTCCCCATATCAATGGGACACCTGCGGCCCCCGCCATCAAAATTTTGGGAAGTTATCTTAATTTGTGAACTTAGATTTTAGATAGAAAATCATAGCATTTTATTAACACATTAACAGATCTAACTTTTTTCAATTAAATTTTAAAAATATTTTTTCCCCACTGTTCTATTGGTTTTTTGCGATGATTTTTGAGGTTGATGGAAGCGGGGCAAACCAGCCCCTAATCACAACGCGGGGAAACCCAAACCCCCCCCTTTCCCTAGCCCGAATTGTGCTAGGTTGACTCGTCTGAATGAAATACTGGAATTATGCCTTCAAGTTGCTTGGTTTTCCTCAGAAGGGGGAATTTGACTTACTGTTGAATCCCCTAAAACCCAACTGTCCCCTAAATGACTGAAATTAGAAGAATTGTGGTTTTTGGATGGTTAAATTTAAATCATACAACTGAACGTTTTGGGATTTTGCGACTTTCCCTCTTCTCTGATACAAATGGTTTTGGACTTGAATGTCTCAGCTCAAAACCAGGACTTTTTCGGGTCCTTCTGATTCAAACATTCTGGAATTAGAGAAGTATCCTTTCCCTATAATAGCCCCCTGGATTTTTTTTTTGAGCGTAAAAACCCCAAAAAGCCATTTTATTTTATTATCCCCTGTTTAACCCGGCCTTTTCTTATCTTTTTCCCCCAAACCACTATCAGATCGTAAATTAATTGATTAACCCCCGAATATAAAACCCCGGTGTTTTTTGAATATATCATTCGAAAGGGTTTGTCCTCATTGATTGTAAAAAGTATTGTTTAAAGTTCAGATCTTTTTACTTTTTTCCAATTTAAAAATTATTTTACGATAATTTAAAAATTTTAAAAGAAACACATTTTTAATTTTTGATTAAGTTAACAAAAAGTCCCTTTCTTCTCACCATACTAGATTATCGATTCAAGACTGTTGTCCCAACGTTGATTCAAAACTTTGAAAAGAATGAAAAAAAATTGATTAGAATTTATTTGTACTTATCCTTATCTAGAAATTGCAAACTGTTGTTACCTTCAAAACTTTAAAAAGCATCCTGCAACTCATAATCATTGAAACAATTCAGTGAATTGATTCTGCTGAGCTTTCAGTTTTATATTCCGTTTTATGAACCGAATCTTCTGATTAAATTCTAAGTTTCGTTTTATAATTTCATTGAGATTGAGATATCTTATCATATTTATTTACCTTTAATTTATGGAAGTATGGAGTTTTGCCAAATATTTAACTTAGAGTACGATATTTGCTGCAATAATATTGTCGATGAACTGCTATGTACTATATGATATTCGTTATTCAAAGAAAATTGCTTTGACTTTCGACGATTTCAGTATCCAATATCTGCTGTTGGAAACTGCATCGCCTTTATTAATTTGGTGACACAACATGCAATTCATTTCATTAACCAGTCAATCTACCCAGTAACTTCGATTTCCGAATTATTTTACCATCGTCTATCATGTTAATGCAGAGACATTTTCTTTCCAAAATACAGAAACTCATTATGTCACAGTAAATGCTCAAATCGGGTTTTGTACAGCATTACCATTGACGCGCATTCCATAACAGTAGATGAATCCCCTTCAAAATTGCTGGGGAATATTTGTAAATAAAATAGACAAAATTGAAATGCATTTCTGGCCCATTTCTGGTGTTCTGATGGGTTTGAATGATCAAGTACGGCAGTAGGAGGTCATTAGACACTGTCAGAGCCGTTTCAGAGTCGGTGTGATGACTAGTGATGACATTGACATCATGATGTCTCGAAAATTATTTTTTTTAAAACTTCAAAATTTGTTCGAAATTGCTTGAAAACCGTTTAGTTAGTCACAATATGTTACAAAAACATGAGTTTGAGTGAAAATTTTCGATCTCGTCGGTAAAAATCGCGATATTGACATAATGCAATACGGCAAAACTGGCTTAAAAATCGGTCATCACAGACGAAAATCAACATTTTTTTTTTGTTCAACTGTCTGATTGATATCTTCGAAGTTACCATTCAACTGAAGTGCCTGCAAAATTTGGTGCTTCTACTACCCGAAAGTCGAGATATGACACTTACCACATTTTCATGACCTCAGAGTAATCTCAAAATTGCCAACATTAACAAATGTGACAAAATTGAAATCTGTGTTTCTGGCCCATTTCTGGTGTTCTGATGGGTTTTAAGTGATCAAATACGGTAGTAGGAGGTCATTAGACACTGTCAGGCAGAATTTCAGAGTCGGTGATGACTCAGTGATGCATCATGACATCATGATGTCTCGAAAATTTTTTAAAAACTTCAAAATTTGTTGAAATTGTTGAAATCCGTTTAGTCACAATATGTTACAAAAACATGATTTTTGTGAGTACTCGACGCTGTCAGGGGAAAATCGCGATATTGACGCCTTAAAAATACAGCGAAAAACGAAAATCGGTCATCTGGGCGAAAAAACAAAAATTTTGTTCAACTGGCGATTGAATCTTCAAAATTTTCCCCTTTTAAAACCCATTTTTTGGGGTTGGCCCAAAAATCGAATTGACATTGTCAATTTTTCATGACCAAAAGTTCCCCCAAAATTTCCAACATTTGTAACAAATTTACAAAAAACCCCGTTGGTGGGGTTAAAAACAAAAAACAAAAGTAAGGTCGCCTTCCCCCCAGACCTTTAACTTTGGATACATGAAAATCAGGGTGTCTCGAAAAAAAATTTTTTGAAGTTTTTTTGGAAACCATTTTTTGGAAAAATTGGGCCTAGGTAACGGCAAAACCCTTTTTTTACCGAAAACGGGCACACGAAAATCCCTTTTTTTTCAGTTTCAAAATTTATTTTTTAGTTAAATAACCATGACGTGTTTAAAAATTTTTTGCTTTAGTTCCAAAAATCGAAAAATTATTTCATTTTTGGGACCCAAATTCCCCCAAAAATTTCCAACATTTTAACAAAAACAAAAAAATTGAAACCGTGTTTTTGGCCTTTTTGGTGTTCTGATGGGGTTTTAAAAGAAAAAACAGGAATTATTGCAGATTTTGGTATGACCAGGATAAACATGACATCTGATGTCCTCAAAAAATTTTTTTTTAAAAAATTCCAAATTGAAATTGCCTTTCGTTTAGTTAACTTATTAAAAAAATGATTTTTTGGGAAATTTTTGATCTGTCGGGAAAAAACCAAAATTGACCTTCAAAAAAAAGAAAAACGAAAATCGGTCACAGCATCAATTTTTTTTAACCGGCGATTATTCTTCAGCCAACAACGAATTTACGAAAATTTGCTTATTTAAAAATCCCCTTACCCCTTTTACCTTTTAAAACCTCAAAAAACCTTTCCCCATTTGTAAAAAGTGACAAAAAAATCCGTGGTTTTTTGGGCCCCTTTTTGGGGTTTTGATGGGTTTAGATGATCAAAAACGGGAGTAGGGGGTCAGGGGCTGTCAGAGTTTTCCCGAGGGTTTTATGACCATGATGACAAAGACATCTTTATTCTAAAAAAATTTTTTTTCAAAATTTGGGTTAAATTGCTTTTAAACCCGTTTAGTTTTCAATAAGTTTCCAAAAACATGGGTTTTTGGGTTTTAATTCTCGGGAAAATATTTTTTTATTTTTAACAAAGGGGTTTTTTAACAATTTTGAACAAATTTTAAATTTTTTAAAAAACAAAACATCATGATTATTTTAAACATTTCTTTAGTTATCCCGCGAAAAACTGGTGTCTAAACCCCACTACCTACTTAATCTAAACCCCTCAGAAAAAATGGGCAAAAACACGGATTTAATTTTTTCACATTTTTTCTGGGAATTTTAACAAGGCGGGGCAAGGGAAAATCTCGGCTTTTTGGATAAACAAAAGCAGGAAATCGGGTGGCTTTGAAGATATCAATCCCGGGTTTAACAAAAATGTTGATTTTGTCTGTGAGACCAAAATTTTTTTTTTTCGCTTTTTTAGCTATGTCAAATGGCGTTTTTTACGAATCAAAATTTTCTCCAAAAAACATGTTTTTTAAACATATTGTGTTTTAAATAAACGGGGGTTCCCAACATTTTCGGGAAAAAAGTTTTTGAAAAAACGAGACATCATGATTTTAAAACATGTTTAAAACTGGGGTTCCGACTTCCTTTGACAGGTTAAAGACTCCCACTACTTTTTTCATCTAAACCCCTCAGGGCACCCAGTTCCAAAACCGGGCCTTTTTTTACCAAATTTTGGGAAGGGGCTTGGGGCAAGGGAAAATTTAAATTTATATCTCGACTTTTGGGGGCTAAACCAAAATTTGGGACTCGGGTTTAATGGAACAGAAAAATATCAATCGCCAGTTTCAAAAATTTTACCGTTTTGGGCCGATTTTCTTTTTTTGCTGTATTTTTTTGGCTATGTCAAAACGCATTTTTTTGACAGTGAAAATTTTTACTCAAAAAAATGGGTTTTTTAAATATTGTGACTAACTAAACGGGTTTCAAGCACTCGAACAAATTTGAAGTTTTTGAAAATAAAAATTTTCTGAACATCATGATGTCATCATGTTATCACGAGTCATCACTGACCTGAAACGGCTCGACAGTGTCTAATGACATCCTACTACCGTATTTGATCATCTAAACCCATCAGAACACCAGAATGGGCCAGAAACATGGATTTCAATTTTGTCACATTTGTAACAGCCGGTTATGCAATTTTGGGGATACTCTGAGGTCATGAAAATGGTGACAAGTGTGTCATATCTCGACTTTTGAGTAGCTAGAAGCACCAAATTTTGCAGGCGTCAGTTGAATGGGTAACTAGAAGATATCAATCGCCAGTTGAACAAAAATGTTGATTTTCTTGTCTGTGATGACCGATTTTTGGTTTTTTGCCGTATTTTCAGACTATGTCAATATGGCGATTTTTCCTGACGAGACCGAAAATTTCACTCAAAATCATGTTTTTAACATATTGTGACTAACTAAACGGTTTTCAAGCAATTTCGAACAAATTTTAAAGTTTTGAAAAAGAATTTTTTCCGAGACATCATGATGTCATGTCATCACTGAGTCATCACCGACTCTGAAACGGCTCTGACAGTGTCTAATAACGTTATACTATCATATGATCTCATTCAAACTAGTTAAAGTACCAAGAAACTCGTTATTTTGCCTTGTCACGTTTTTGTCACGTTTTTGTAACATGTTGGCAATTTGTTGGCAATTTTGGGGATTCATGAACTCTTCCATAAAATTCGCAACTACAGTAGGGTGTCAGAGTTTTTGGCGCATTTGTGCGCGCGCGTTTCACAGACGTTTCGCAGTGACAACTTTTATCAGTCATTACAAGTGATCATGTGACTCTATATTGGTATATTGATTAAATCTATGAGTCGAATAGAGAGGTACCATTTGTTTTAATTTCACGAATGCTGTGAGATTCGAGAGACAAACGTCTGCCCCAATATTGTATAGTATAGTTATCAGCATCCCCCTTACTGATCCCTGCGTGTATGCATGCTGACTTTTTCGTATCTACTTCCTACGCCCTACTAGCACTAAATATAATAATCTAGAAAATTATCGAAAAATGAATATGTCAATCTACAAAACACATGACAGTACAAATTTGCAGTGATTCGATCAGCTCATGTCTCTGAGTTTTTAGATAATATACAATTGCTTCTCCATTGCCCTTGCGCTATCTAAAATGTTCATATTATATTAAAACTAGAAAGGCCCGTTGGGCCTGCCAGATGATACAGGACCAAATAATAAGCTCTCAAAAAGTTTATGAAGGAGCAAACTTGACCATTATTCTTTAGTTACTTTTAGTGATGCTGGACCGTGCAAGTTTTGATCATTATAATTTGCTCTTGTATGATGAACTTAAATCAAATCAAATCAAATCAAATGTATAATGAAAATAATCATCTAAAATATCCTTTCCCTGTTAATTCTACGAAAAATCAACTATTCACAATTCTAAAAGTTTGAATTATCCCGTATAAATCCCAGTAGAACACAAATTTATGAACTTTTTTCTAGCAACAAATGGATTTTCCATTAAAAATTTATTATGCCGGACTTTATTATCCAAATAGCTAGGTCCCTCTATCTTTGACAAAACTTCACTCGACACTTCCCAAAAATTCCAACTTCCTATACTATCTTTATTCTTCAGTTTAAACTCCTCCAAGTTAACCTTGAAATCATTGACCGAATTCGATAGCTTTACTTCATTAGGAAGCTTGTTCCAAAAGTTAATTACCCTATTAGTTAAAAATGTTTAGATAAATTTTGTACTTTAACACTTCCCTTACTAACCCTCATATCAGAAACAAGTTTTAATCCCGACCTACTCACATTATACATACTTCCTATACATGACTCACCATTTAAAGCCTTAAACGTTTCGATTAAATCTCCACGATTTCTACGTTCCGCTAATGTAGTTAAGTTGAGTATATCAAGTCGCTCAGAATAAGGGAGGCGAGGGTTCCTATCTCATCAATTAACCTGGTAAATCTTCTTTGTACACTTTCCAGCGCTAAAATCAAATTCCAACTCCCATGCTCAGCAACTGGATTCCACAACTGAACGCAATATTCAATATGTGGCCTTATCAATGATTTATAAATAGCAATCATTGTTTTCCTATCACGTAAAATAACATTTCTAGCTATCCAACAAATCATTTTATTAGCTTTACTGATCGATGAGTTTATCTGATCCGACCATAACATAGACGATGACATTATTACGCCCAAATCCTTTTCTTGATCGTTATCACACATGCTCAATTCAACACCATCGACAGTATAGCTATGTTTAGGGTTATCATTTATATTAACGTGTAATACTTTACATTTTTTAGGATTAAACTTAAGTAACCATAAATTCTCCCATTTTTCTAATCGCTCGATGTCCTCTTGAATTGTATCGTAATCATTAACATTTCCTATAAGCTTTAAATCATCAGCAAAAATTTTGATGGAGCTCTTTATATTATCCGGTAAGTCATTGATAAAAAAGGATGAACAATAACGGACCAAGAACCGAACCTTGCGGCACTCCTGACAAAACCGTCTTTATTTCAGATTGCTCACCCTCAACATTTACATACATTGTCCTCTCAGATAAAAAGTCCCTTATTATGTTCAATGTTTTACCGTTGATACCAAGAGCCTCCATCTTACTAAGTAGTCTAAAATGGGGCACCGTATCAAATGCCTTACTAAAGTCAAAATATAGAACATCTACTGGATCACCCCCTTGCAAAATATTCAAAATATTATCAAATGATTCTAATAAGTTGGATAAACATGATTTACTTTTTACGAAACCGTGTTGATGAACTGAAATTTTACTCTCAATAAATTCTACTATGTGTTGCCTCACAAGTTGCTCGTAAACTTTGCAAATAATACAAGTTAATGAAACGGGTCGATAGTTCAAAGGGTCAGATTTACTGCCCTTTTTAAATAACGCCGTTACACTGGCAGTTTTCCAGATTTTGGGCAACGTGCCCGAATCTGTGCATTTTACGAACAACTTAGTGACAGCATTTACAAAACTATCATCATCTGATAACGACTTTAACAATTTAGGATGAATTCTATCCGGACCATAACTTTTGAAAATATTCAATTTAGCTAGTTCATTCTTAACAGCAACAGATGTTATAACTAAATCATTTATAGATGTAAATACCTTATCATCAGGCCTAAATTCTGGCAATGGTCCTTGTGGTTCTTGAACAAATACTGAACTAAAGGCATTTGCCAGAATTTCTGCTGATTCTTTAGGATTTTTTTGAACGTGAACCATCTCCATTATCTAGATTTCTTATGCAAGTCTTTGCTTCTCTATTGTTTCTTAGATAAGAGTAGAATGACTTACAATTCAATTTTAAATTAGCAGTTATCTTCCTCTCATACTTAACTTTTAATTTAATATTCTCTTGGTCGTATAGTTCCTCGCGAGAAATTGCATAGTTTCTATTGTTGGATCCGAGTCAAAGTCTGACCAAGCTTTATCTTTTTTGATTCTCAAACGCTTTAATGTGGATGTTCCCCATGGCAACTTCACAGGTCTTCCATTGCTGTGAACCGCAACTGTCGGTACTACAGCATTGAAAGACTGTAACTTTTCATGAAGCTCATTCCACATTTTTTCTACGCATAAATCGTTGGAACTATACTCCCAATTAATATTATCATGACTGAAATTTGTCAAATCAGATGGTAACACTTTACCCCATACTTGCTTATGTACTATCTTATTAGTGATTTTCTCCAATGAAACTGCAAGTTCTATTTTAACGCAAACATGATCACTCTTCCCAAGCTTTGGGAGGATATAGACGGAGTGTAAAATTGCGTCATTTGTAGTGAGAACTTGATCGAGAAGACTTTCTTGTAGAACTCCATTAACAAGACGTCTCCTTGTTATTTCATTGGTAAAATACCACGAAAGGCCCTTCACACTAAATGTATCTAAATATTTACTTTGATTCAATAATATTTTATTCTTAGAATCTTTATTGCTATTTACAGACCCCGTCGCCCATGAAACATCAGGCAAATTGAAGTCTCCTAACAAAAGTACTTCACTAAAATTAGAGTCATCGCAAATATTTTCAATGCTAGATAAAATTACTTCATTTTGTCTGTTATTAAGCGACATGGATCTATAAATACATGCAATACAAATTCTACCACTTTGTAGCTGGACGTCTATAGCCAGTGAGTCAGGTGCATCTTTAAAGGCTTTTACTAACTCAACATTTAAATTATCTTTGTAATAAATTATTGCACCTCCACCTTCACTATAAATGTCCACCACATTCCGAGTCAATATTGAAATTTCGATCATTCCTCACAAAAACAATAACCCTTCGATTTCCAATTTCGGCATCGAGAATATCCTTATTGAAATGAGTCTCGTTAATACATATTATATCAATTTCATTTTCCATCAAAAAATGTTTTAACTTATCAATTTTATTCAATAGCCCGCATGCATTAGTGTACAAAATATTTAGTCCGTCCCTGTTTTCCCCGACTCTTCCTCAGCCTCTCCCTTCTCTGTTGGCATTAGAAAATTTCTTTCTATCAACCTCTCACATAGATCAGGATTAACAGTAACCCCCTTCTGTTTTTTCCATCGTTAGTCAGGCTCCCCCCTTCCATCTTCATCTCTATTATTAAAAAATCTCTCTCTTCAGTCTGGTTTAGGCGTCAAGGGTCTACAGTACACCTCTTTTATCCCGTTCCATGCCCAACTCTTTACCTGCTCTGTCAGTGGTCCTCTCACGTCGTTTCGCCCGTTCCATGCTCCGGAACTCATTTTAAAACAGCTTCTTCTGTGTCCTCCTCCGTCGTTTGTGACAGCTTCAGCGACCGCTTTGTAGTGTTCTTCATCGACACTTTCTCAATTACCACGCTGTGTGATCTCTGTATTTTTTACCAGTTCTCATCACAGTCCATCTTTTGTTGTGCTTCAGCTTTCACTGCACCGCTTTGACTAGATCGCAGGCTTCATCGCCAGTTTCCTCAATTTTTTCTCATGAGTTGACCTCTCTCTTCCCCTGCATCTCTCCCCATTTTTTTCACAGCATTCTCAACAACATTCCAATTGGGGACAGTCCAGTTCACCATGTCTTCAGTGTTGGTGAGCAGCTTTCATCTGGGACAATGATCACATCAATCCTTGATTGCGGGCAGGGCTTGTCCGTAGCCCTTCTTAGTTCCTCCTTCACAATCTTTCCCATCTCTCTTTGTCCGTTCCGAACCGGCTGACCTCTCTTCTTCCCTACTCTTCTTCTTCAAAGGTAACGACTGCCACTCCCATTTTCATTCGTAAAACAAATTGGGCGACCAGTAACCCACCAACGACTTCATCAACATGTCTTCCAGCACTTCGTAGCTCTTCTTCATCACCATCGGTGGGCAGTGTAATAAAGAACGTCGAAGCTGATGTATTGAGTCAAAACTCACGCTAGATGTATCACTCATTTGATCCTCGTCATCTTTCCCCTCATTCACCTCATCTTTCGTCGTCGTGCATGCCTTGACATCCCAAATAGAAACTAACCGAGGTCCCCTCCTTCTTATCTCTTAGGCCGTCTTCCTGAGACATCATTGATATTTCACAACAATGTCAGCAGTCGGAGCGGTTACTAAAATTCAAACTCAGGTTCCTCAGTTGGTTAATATGTGTTGTGTTGTAAGTTTAAATCTGAAAATTAAAACCGAGTATCGTACTCATACTGAACGTTGAATCAAAGCATTGATTTACGCCAAGAGCAGTATTCCAAAAGCGCAATGTGCTATGCCCAAATTCGATTCAATTTGATTTTGATTTTGTTCGGTCTTAAATGGCTGTGAATTCGCATTTTCCGTTAACCATCAACTCAGAATTGATTTAAATCGACCAACGTCTGTCATTGATTTATGAAGAGATGATAACGGAAATAGCTTCCACGATGCAAAAGCCATACCCGTTCTCTATTTCCAGATCTTGAATTTCAAATGAAAACAGTAAACACTTCGTTCGTTCAAACGCTAAAACGCAGCAATCAACAACGTATCAGAAAGTACTCGCATAGAACTGATCATAATCTGCACGTGCAGAATATCTGTATCCATAGCAACGGCGCAACTAAGCCCAGCTTAGCCTTCTTTTCTCTTGATATCATCTTGGCAAGCTCAACTTTAATTGTATACGGCGGCACAAACATTATTCACGTGTGAATTCATTTTATATTAAAGACTAGCAGGCCCGTTGGGCCTGCAAATTACGCCCACTCATGCTGCTACGCAGCACCTCGTTCGCAAGTTTTAAACACTGCCATTCGAATTGATTGGATACTTTTTACCGCATCAAAAAATTCCAATTTGGTCAAAGTTATGCGCAAAATCAAATATTCAAAAAAATTTATGAAGGAGCAGAGTGGAAAATAGATCGAATTCGTCGGTTATGGTCTTAGACGTGCTAAACCATGCGAGTTTTGTTCCAGCGTTCCGTTTTGATTGCAAGATGATGTTAATTTTGGCAACTGATTCTCATACTGACACTGACATTGGATAATTTGTTTTTGTTCGCAGGCCAGGAACTGTCTTCGAAATCTGCTACACCTACATTCAACTCGATTGAATTGTGCACACCTTGTAACCTTAACGGTTAATTTCACAACTGCAGTTACTACTGTTTTCACCGACTAAACTTTGATTATCGACTAACCTCTGCCACACTGAAAGCAATGCAACTGCAATATCCTCCGTTATTCAAGTTATACCCATTCCCCATCTTGAGATCTTAAATTTGAAGTTAAGGAAAAGTCAAAAAATCTCAAAAAGCTGCAGCACAGCATTAAACAGTCGTAGCGTAATAGAAAGCACTCGCATAGAACTGATCATAATCTGCACGTGCAAAAATTGGTTTCCGTAGCAACGGCGCGACTTAGCCCAGCTTAGCCTTCGTTTCTCTTGATATTTTCTTGGCGAGCTCAAATTTAAACTGTGCGCCCGCACAGACAGACATAATTCACGTGCCATCTCCAAATTATATATAAGATGTCGTATATAAACATGTTCATTGCGATTTGGTAGGGCTAACAATGAATTTCCCATGAACATTCTGGACCAAGATGATGTTGATAATTGCTTTAAAAACATTAAACGGTACGATAAAATTTAAAATCAGGAGCTTTCGAAAATGATGTGATTATCGTCGTCAGCTCAATGAGCTTAGGAACATTCTAGGGCATATTAGTGTAGTAATACGCAACGGCGAGAAATAATGTTGAGCCCTGAAGGGGCAAGCCATTATAAACCAACCGTTTTACGTATTAAAATTGCAGCCACTATAAGAAACGAACATCTTAATAATAAAGTAAATTCACACGTGAATAATGTTTGTGCGGGCGCACACCATTAAATTAGAGCTTGCCAAGGAAATATCAAGAGAAAGAAAGGCTAAGCCGGGATAAGCCGGGCTTAGTCGCGCCGTTGCTATGGATACAGATATTCTGCACGTGCAGATTAATCGCGCGCGCGCGTTCTTTACGGTTTAATGCTGTTTTGATTTCGGAGCTTTATAACTTTTGGTGTGATTAAAATTTTTTGATGCGGTAAAAATAATTTAGTTGATTTGAGTTGCGGGGTTTGAAATTTTCGAACGAGGTGCTGCGTAGCAGCGCCGAGTGAGCTCTGTGTATGCAGGCCTAACGGGCCTGCTAGTATTTTAATAAAATTTGTTTCGAGAACCACTCTTTTTTAGCAGTTTCGCAACAAAACTTTGATCCAATGATGCGTGTCCCAGCTAGCAGTTGCAGTAATATAGTATTGTATTCATTTTTATCTACAAACCACAGTATTAACTCATAATCAAAGTAACAAAAGTATCAAACTGAAAATCTTAGTTCTTACACCCTACCCATTGTAGTACCTATACAAGAAAGTGAGGCACAAATAAATCGCCATGATGGAGGCATCAACCCCTCGAGCACAAACTCCCATCCAAAGCCTAAGCAAGATCCATATTGCCATCATCCTTGTCTTTGCCTGCTCTGGGAACTTCGTGGCCCAAATGACACGCTACTTTCCGACAGGATTTTATTTCAACTTTATTGAGAACGAAGAACTTGATGAAAATGTCGGTGAGTGAAATTTAATAATTAAATGTCCTAATAATTTATTTATACGGAAGGATTTTTAGGGCATGATATTACTAAAAAGGTCCTGAAAAAAATTCTTCAGTATTTCTGGGAATGAACCTAACTGGGCCAGTCAAATTCTGGCAAACTACCTCTCAATTTATAAAAAATGAAACCTAAAGCTGATGATACCAAAACAGGTGCTGTAGCGATTTCCAGCATGCTTGTAACATCTGCAATAGCTCCCTTCCTTCCAAAAATCATTCCTCACAAGATATCAATATCGCTACAGGTCAGTTAATCTGCTGCTTCAGTGCCACCACTTGCCTTCTTTCAACGCCTTTTTTTGAACTGCGTCTTTGAGTCTTTTTTGCTTGTTAACTTGTGTTTGGGTATGCCTGTACTAATATTAGAATATTATAACGAGTTCAGATACGTCCATTTGTCTGGCAATATTTCTGCATTGTCACACTCTGTATGTAAGTGATTATCCTCTTCTTCAGGCGAGATGCCTCCTAATGTTCCTGCTGAACACCCTCTACCTCGGTCTAATGAGTCTCGTTGACACAGCACTTGAATGGGATGCTGAGGGTTGGGGGGCTCTAACTTTGATATTACTGTGCAGATTACTTCAGGGGTTCACAGCGGCAGCTATATTTATAATGGTACAGGTGGGTATCAAATTCAACTATTAACGTATGAAAGCATTGTGAGTGAAACATAAACTTCTTTCACTTTTAACACAACCATGATCATGAGTTACAATCACATCTTGTCGTGCGTGACAATGCACAGATCTACTTTCTTTGTGAAATCCAAGTAAAGCACACTTATGTGTGCTGAGATAAACATGAAGCATGGTGGTTGGTATACCACACGTCAAAGAATTGAGATACCACTTTCAGTATAATAAAATTGAAGGTTTTAAAATCAAAAACAAGAAACACGTTCTATATTTCTATGCAGGGAGAGATAGTGGACCTATACTTGGCAAAGTACAAAGTCCTTATCGTGGTCATAAGCAGCACAATGCACATGGCTTCCATGGTAAGCTCAGTGGTTGCAGCTGAGCTGTTCCTAGCTGGTGGATGGCTGGCTACAGGACTTGGAATAGCTGCATTCAACTTCCTACCCTTGATAACTCTCCCACTACTGCTAAAAGTACAGAATAGGATGCAGCAAGTTGTGGTGCCAGAGGGTCAGGAACTAGCATCTTGTGCAGAAAGACATATAGACATGGCCCAAACACCAGACCAACATCAAACTGATGGTGAGATGACCACATCACAAAACCAAACCGCTCCAACTGCAACAGAAGAAGAAGATCCAGTGCCAAGCATGACTGGTAAACAAATTTTTGCTTTCTACATGCCTGATGTCACAACCTTCCTTAACAACGTGAGTTATAGGTCGTGTAACAGAGTGGAGTGCCGAAGGCACGACACGATGTTACACGACCAATAACGCTCTTATTTTTCGCTATGGAGATAAGAGGGATCGATTGCCGTCAAAAAAGTTGACCTAAATGCATGCATTCATGCATTTTCATTCACGTGACTTTGTGCACCAATAGCAGCCCGCTACGGGCCTCCCCTGACCCTGTCTCGTGGCATTTGAGCTTCTACTAGTGACTTCAATGCAGCTACATTACTGGCTGATATGTCTGCCACGTCAGTTCCTCGTGCTACGCATAATTCACTCTAGAACACGTGACCCGGTCAGGTTGAATGGAGGAGAAAATACGAGATTTATGGAACGGCAAGCTCAGGAGGATCAGCTGCGGTACTTGTAATTGATAGGAAGTAAATGCAGTCACTTCAGAAATTTCTACGGATTGTGCGCTTGCTCTTCGCATTTGCTGAACTTGACTACCAATGTTTTAATCATTTTCTGCTCCGGAGTTCACAGATAGTACCAATCATGTGCGCTCAAGTACATAAACCGTATGATGGAAAAAAACATGCTAATTACTAAAAAGGTAGTACCCGCGTCACGGCACAATCCATTTGTCTAATGTTTATTGTAGCATTTCTGTAATCTACACCATTTGCAACGCCTATGATCGTATTCATGAATGAATGAAGTTCCAATTATTACGGCATAGGATTAGGAATTGGATTCTTTTTAAAAGCAATCATTACGTGATTACTTATTCTTAATTTCAATACGTTTTTCATAACCTGCCGACGAAAAATTCTAACTACCTATGACGCAACTATGCTCTTCCCCTCTCGTGTGACATCCAGAATATTCATATTGGCCCGTATCCAAGTTTTTACTCCATAGGTAATAGATACCATCATGTTTCACGTACATGGGTGCAGTAACTTTTGCCTTGATATGAGCTCATTATTAGGTATCAAAGTAGCAAGTCAATGACATACAACCGCCAATTTTTCGTGCGTGGATATTTGTAGATTTGCTTTAGTAAGTTTGAAATCGGATCATTCTGATGGGGCAGGTCAAGTCAAAGTCACGTGACACGGTCAGGTGACCCAGTCACTTGGTAACTGCCTGCCACAAGGTCCGTCACGTGGTCACCACGTGGCCGCTAGGTGGCTACCACGTGACAGGCACGGCCAACAGAGCGAAAAATAATGTGAGATATAGCATGATACTATATTCTCTTCCTGCAAGAATGGTGAGCTTCAACGGACGGAGTCTCTCAGATGCTGTCCTATTCACCAACTTACTCAGCCTGTTCAGTTTCCTCGCAGCACTTATTTTGGGGGTGATTTCTGATAAGAAAGTGAATGTACTGTTGGTAATGATTGTGGGGAATGTAATTTACTACGTCGGATTGGTCTTTACTTTTGGCTCAACAACTGAAAACTTCAATCTATTCCCAGCACAGTTTGAGCTGGGATCAATTCTCGCAGGAATTGGAGATGCAGCCATAATCAACTTGTGTATCATGAGTAAGTTTGTGCTGATGGAACAAAGCGGGCTACAATCGAAGGCAGATCTCGGAACATGGTCGACTACAGTATACAATGCCTCATTCAGCTTTTCTGCTGCACTTGGTATTGCGTTATCAGGGCTAACTCTTACCAGAAAGAGTGAGACACCAGTTTTTGTTGCACTCGGGTCTTTATCGCTTATTACAACAGCAGCCCTTGTGTTCACCAAGGTCGCATCAATAAGGAGGGTGTAGGTAGTAAGTGATACATTGATTTGTTTAATCTTTTATTATCTAAAGATCTTTTATTATCTAAAGATTACTTTTTGGCATTTCATTGTGCCTAATCTCATTATATGGGTTTCAACAGGAAACCTCTTGCAACAGGACATATATAAAATGTTCCAGTGTTATGCTTTAAAGGCCCCCGAACGCAAAATTTTGACTTTGGCTAATTCCAGAGATCTTAGGGCGTGAAGTACAATGTACTTCGTCCCACCCTCTAACTCTAATTAGTTTAGCTGCAATGAGCGATTGAAAATAGGTCGGGCAGCAGAGAATCCATGTTTACATACCATAATTTGAATAAACGGCAATCTTTGATGCCTCATAAGTAGACTTCTGAACAATCAATTTTGACCAACGTTTTTTTGGTCTTTAGGTCGGAATGGTGTCTAAAAGATTAAGTGGTTGCCGAGTATGTCAAATCATTTTTACCGATCAATAATTGCATTTTGATTTACTGCTTGAATATCCGCTGTTGCCCTGCATATATTTTGTTAGAATAACATGTAACATGCACTGTAATGTGATACGTATCGTCATCACGTTCGGGGAAATATCCGCCGTACTACTGGGAAAATTCTGCTGCCCTTTGAGGTATTTCGTAACTAAATTAGCTATTAGCGGCTTGGAGCATCATATAGAAACCGGATTTTCGCCCTTATTGTTCATACTTTACCTATAAGAACACATTCCGCCATAAAAAAATGGAAAATTAAAATTTGAAATTTCATGGTCGGGGGCCTTTAATAAAAAGGTATTTCACTTACTTTTTCAAGCAAAATGAAATGTTATTTTCTGGTGTGACTTTCTACCTCATGGCTCAATCGATATTCGAGATTGCGCCAGCCCTTACAATAGAGATAAAGATTTTCCAAGTTTCAGTCGGGTGTTACAGAGAATCTCAACAGATATCCTTAGAAGAGAAAAGATCCACCTTGTTTTTGCATTGTTGACTGAAGTGCGAGCAGTCACGTGAACCACAGGGGTATAGGGAGCAGGGAGGATAACGGAGGTACTTCTTACACCTCGCTTTAACTACATTAACTACATACTTGTTGAGTTCTCTACGAACTTCAGTTTTCATGTATTAAAAAGGGGCATTTTTGGTCATAAGCGTAGGGCTTAAAAGGGGTTTTTCGACCCTAACTCGAAAATGAAAGGATATATTATATAAGTATAAGAGATAACTATAATTGTATAATGATGTTGATTTTGCTATCACTAGGTATTCAATGCAGATAATTACATAATTAATAATTAATGATTAATGATTTTAGATCAAATAAGTATCTTGCTTCTAACGTCAAAAATCATTTGTGTGTGTGTGTGTGTGTGTGTGTGTGTGTGTGTGTGTGTGTGTGTGTGTGTGTGTGTGTGTGTGTGTGTGTGTGTGTTTGAAATGTGATTTGTACTTATGGAGATTAAAATAAACTCTTTGTTTTCATAAACTCTTTGTTTTCATATGACTTTGAAACCATGCTATACCCCCATAATTTGCTCATTTTGCATACCGTAGTGTACTGGTTGAGTTCTCTACGACCTTCAGTTTTCATTTATTAAAAAGGGCGTTTTAAAAAGGGGCGTTTTTTGCCTTAAACACCTTTAAGTGCATGAATAACACTGCCCCTGAATATCTAAGGAATTGTATTGAAGTCAAACAGCAGCCTCCTAAAATACTGAGAACTGAGCTTGACTACTTCCTACTAGAGGTGCCACCTGTTGCTAACTATCAAAGGACTTATCGAGGATTTAAATATGCTGCCCCCATGTATGGAATGTGTTACCCTATGATATTCGAACTGAAAATAATGTTTCAAGGTTCAAAACCAAGCTAAAAACCTATTTATTTAAGAAGGCTTTTGATTAAAATATGTACTAAGTGAAATTATGGACATTTTGAAAGACTTTATTCCTATGAGTCGCTTTTGATGGCTTGGGTTAAATTATGAGTAGAGATATTTGTAGTTTTGAATCCATTATGGGCTTTAAGGCGATTAATTAAATGTTTGGTTATTATTATTATTATTATTATATTCTGTGGGGCTAAAAGGGTTTTTTCGACCATATAACTCTAAAAAGAAAGGGGTTACGACGTTAAAACTATGCTCCACCTCCATAATGTGGTCATCTTGCATAGTTTGGTGCACAATCTGGCTTTGTATCTCAATCCGAAGCTGAGATATTGCCAATCAAAGTTTTCGCTCCATTCAGAAAGGAAAGGGGTCTAAAAAGGGGTTTCCCAACTCAGAAGATGGAGTGTTTTTTCTGTGGATTTATGGTCTATGAACTACCGAAAAACGTTCTCAAACCAACTCTACTATTAACTTAAGTTAATAGTTACAGTTGGTTTGTTACAGTTCAGGGGACATATGACCCTTACTAAAAATAAAAATAGTTATGTTATAGCTTTAACTTCATAATATTCACTTAACGTTTGAGGGCATTGTCACCAAGTAAGGTGAATGGAGAGTGTTTTGTTTGTCCAGGTTTAACTGAGTAGAAAGAGCTTCGTTAAGCAAAGAGGCATTATATTTGCCCCATCACAAAGTAATATTTTTGTAAAAAAAAGTGATAATAAACTTCCCTTGTTATAATAACTTAATTAATAATTCCCATTAATATTCGGAAATTTACAATTGAGCTTTAAGCATGGTGCACAATGGACACAATATACTTGAAGTAAGAGCATCAATTGATAAAATAAAACACATCAAGATGTTATATAGACGCCAGTCGCCAGACTGTTGAACCATCCCTTTGCAAGGGTTTTGAACTTCTCGACACTCATAAAAGTAAATTTTCTCAGGAAATGCTCTATGCCAGTATCCGACTCCTTATTTTGCATCCAGAAATTTTCTGGTGAATTCAAACCTTTTTTCAATCCAATCCGGTGTACTTAGCCAATCCGGCAGACTTAGCCAACTTTAAAAAAATCCAAACTTTAAGCTGTGACTGCGTTTACTTGTACTGAGATAAGGCCTATCTTGTTCAAAATTTTCCGTAGATTCACGTAGTTCACATGAAAATTGTTTTATCTCAAAGAGTTTGCCCGAAATAAGGCAGTGAAATTATTCATGGTATTCAGTATAGTATAAGACTTTTACGTCACTCCCAACACATCTTTACAATTTTGTATCCCATATTATGTGTGCACACACATGAATCAAAAGATCTGTCGAAAGATTGTGCTAATTTCAACAAAAATTCAATGAAAATCCAATTACAACAATTGTGCATGCACTGTAATTTGCGTCTTCTTTCAACGGATCTTTCTATCAATCCATACACACACATACAAGTAACCCCATCAATTCAAATCTGTGTAAATTTCACCATCAACCAACCCATCGTAGTAACAAGATAGTGCAAGGCATCCGATATAAATCGTAACGATGGCAGCATCAAGCCCTCGAGCACAAACTCCCATCCAAAGCCTCAGCAATATCCATATTGCCATCATCCTTGTCTTTGCCTGCTCTGGGAACTTTGTGACCCAAATGACACGCTACTTTCCGGCAGGATTTTATTTCAACTTTATTGAGGACGAGGAACTTGATAAAAATTTAAAAGTAACCTGATGATATAAAAACAGGAGCTGTAGCGATTTCCAGTATGCTTGTCACATCTGCCATAGCTCCCTTCCTTCCAAAAATCATTCCAAACAAGATGTCAACATCACTACAGGTCAGTAAAACTGCTTGTGCAGTGCCTCCGTTTGCCTCGAAAGCCTTTTCGTTGAAATGGCTCTTTGAGCCTGCGCTTGTAGATCAGTGCTTGCATATGCCTGTGTCATATCAAACTTCTTTATCTCTGTTCTTAAAAAGTATTCCTCTGATTTACTGTCATTGTGAGAATATGTCTTAAGGGGGCCGGGGGGGGGGTCTGAGGTCAATTTTCGTTTTTTTGTTGTTTCTGATAGAGGAGAACGCCAGCTATCAGTAGGTTTTTACCCCATGAAAAATATTGTTCCTAGCCAAAGTGCCTTGAATTTTTCAAATCGCCAGTTCGCCTGTAATTACGGCGCCGCAAAGTTACGACGCGATTTGCCGAAAATTAACTTTAACCTGCTCCTCATAAATTCCTATGAAACCCTTGAAACGGTGTAGTTATGTTCTAGGGCATAAAACTAAACTTTGCATCGAGCCGATTTTTGATTTAGGCCTCAGAAGTGAAAATATGATTTTCAAAGTTGGCTCACAAAAAAAAATCATCAAAATTGGTGATTTTGAGATTTCAAAAATCGATATTTTCACTTCTGAGGCCTAAATCAAAAATCGGCTCAATGCAAAGTTTAGTTTTATGCCCTAGAACATAACTACCAAGTTTCAAGGGTTTATCTCAAAATTTGTAGGAGAGTATAATTTTAAAGCCACTTTTCGGCAAATCATGTCGTAAGTTCAGCGCCGCACTGTAATTACAGGCGAACTCGCGATTTGAAAAATTCATAACTTTGGCTAGGAACAATATTTTTTGATGCGGTAAAAACCTACTTGTAGCTGGCGTTCAGCTCTATCAGAAACAACAAAAAACCGAAAATCGACCTCAGACCCCCCCCCCGGCCCCCTTAAAAGCTTAAAGTTCAGTGCAAACATGCAAGTTCATTCGTCTGCTTGATTTTCCATACTCAGCAGTCAGGCATCAGCCTCTGTCTATCATTCAGTCTGTCTGTCATTCGGCCCGTCCCTCAGCCTGTCATGTCAGTGTGCCAGTCTGTTTGTCTCTCTGCCTTCCAAGTGTCTAAGTGTCTGTGAGTCTTCCTGCATTGTCTGACATGTAAATGACTATCCTCTTCTTCAGGTGAGGTGCCTCCTAATGTTCCTGCTGAACACCCTCTTCCTTGGTCTAATGAGTCTCGTTGACACAGCACTTGAATGGGATGCTGAAGGTTGGCTGGCTCTAGCTCTGATATTAGTGAGCAGATTATTGCAGGGGTTCACAGCAGCATCTATCTTTATAACGGTGCAGGTAGGTATCAAATTCAGCAGTTTACATTTTTAACTACCTAATAAGAATAATACAGTAATGGAAAAGAGTACTTTTTCAGTATGTAGCCTTCGAAAATGGAAAGTTTTAGAAAAAACAAGGAAAAAACACGCAGGGAGAGATTGTGGACCTATACTTGGCAAAATACAAAGTCCTTATCGTGGTCATCAGCAGCACAATGCACATAGCTTCCATGGTAAGCTCAGTGGTCGCGGCTGAGCTGTTCCTAGCAGGTGGATGGCTGGCTACAGGACTTGGAATAGCTGTGCAACTCTTTCGATAACCTCCCAATGCTGGGCCAGAATGGGGTTGGGAGCAAGGGTGGGGGGAAGGCCAAAGGGCCCGATAAACGGAAAAAAAAACAAACCCCTTTAAAAAGGGGCCGATTGTTAAAAACACAAAAAAAAACCACTTCTTAACCGCAAAGAAAAGAATTTTTTTTTCCTTCCGGAAATTTACTTGGGGTGTTTCCCAAATTTTCTTTCCATTTTCCCACCAACCCCTTTCCCCAAACGCATTTTTGGATGATTTTTAAAAAAATTTTCCTTAAAGGTGGGGGAAGTTAAATTTTTAGTCCCATTTCCCTTAACGCCCCAGCCTCTTGGATTAATAAAAGTTTAATTGGGGGCCGTTTTTAAAATTGGAAAGCACCAAAACAAGGATCATGAAAAATTTTGGGAGGAAAAAAAAGCGGGGTGAATTTAACAGACCTCGGGAAAGTGGGCAACCCCTTATTTACAATGCCTCATTCAACCTGTCAGCTTCTTGGTTGGGGACCTCATTATCAGGGGGTTAATTTTTTTTGCAGAAAAATTGACATTGTTTTGTTCCCCGGGTCTTTTTATCGGTTATAACATCCAAACAGCCCTTGTTTCCCAAAATTTGTACCAAAAAGGGGGGACTAAAAAAAAAGTAAATAAACCTAAAAAAATTTTCAACGCTTTTCTCATAGAAAGAAGGGAATTTAAAACCGACGCTGATCTAAAAATCAGTCCAAAAAATTAGTTCATTTTTTAATTTCCTTTAAAAGTTTTTAGGTTAATGGGAAACCGTAGATACTAAAAAACAGGGAAAAGCGAAACCCCCCCCCAAAGCGAAAAAAAAGGAACGACCCGGGAAAACCCCCCCAGAAACCCCCCAAAAACCCTTCCCCCGGAAACAAGGCGAAAAAGAGGGGCCAAAAAAAACGAAACAACCCAAACAACCCCCAAAAGGCCGCCAAAAAAACCCGGGAAACAAACAAATTTTTTTTCCCCTTTTCGGCTTTTTTTGGGGTTGTTTCCCGCTTTTTTGGCTTTAGGGGTTCCCTTTTTATTAAAAAATTTTGGGTTGATTTTTTAAAATTTTTTTCACATTTTTTCCCCATATCAAAAACCAAAAAGGGGAAACAAAAAAAACCAACCCGAAACAAGGCGAAACCCTTGAAACAAAGGAAAATGCAAAAAATGCTTGTAGTTCATTGTTTACCCGGCCTTTCGGGTTTTTCGGAAATTTGCTTGTTTCCCCGGGGGGGTTGAGCTTTTTGTTTCCGGGGTTTTTTGGGGTTTATTTAACTTGTTTCCCAAAAAGGGGAAAAAAAGCCGAAACAAAAAAGGGGAAAAAAGAATAACCCGAAACAAAGGCAAACCCGTTTCCAACAAAACGTTAACCCCAACAACCCAAAAAAAGACAAATCAACCCGGAAAAAAAGCGGGAAAAACCAAACGAAAAAAAACAAAACAACCCCAAACAACCGAATCAACACGATACACTGTTGGGGGTAACCAAAATTTAAAAGGAAAACCCTGAAAAAGTTTTCCAATTTAAAAGTACTGTTTTTAGTGGCAAAATTCCATCCTTCCCCAATTTTGGAGGTTGACCGACATGGGGTTTTTCCTTTTTTAAGTAAATTTAAAATTTTCCTTTATGGAAATGTTCGTGTCCACCCACGGCCCCGCCCCAAAAAATAGCATCCCCCAACTTACCATCAATTTAAAAATACCCGGAGGGGAATTTTGGGGAGGGTTTTCTATTCTGGGGAATTCCACCGGGTATATCCAAAATATTCATTTCCCCGGGGGCTTTTTGGAAAATTTCCCTAGAAAAGGGAAAAGTTGAAAGTTTGGTATAAATCTTAAAAAAATTTTTAAAAAACAGAAAGTTCTTGTGGCAAAAAAAAATTTTCCCAAAGCCAAAAGGGGGGTTTGGAAATAACAAACATATTTATAATTAACAAAATTGAACACTGGGTTGGGCTTAAAAACTTTAAAACAAGGGAAAAATGAAAAGGCCTTATTTAAAGACTTTTGGCAGCCCTTTTTCAAAGTACGGAAAAGACCCCACCCGTTCGCCTTTGTTTCTGATATTTCTTCAAAAAATAGGGCAGAGGCCAATTTGAAATAAGATGAAAGGGGCAAAAAAAAGAAAAAAAATTTTTCAGTGGGGGGAATTAAAATGGTGGTTTTTAATTCAAAAAATAGGGGAAGGGGAAAAAAAAAAATGAATTTTTTTTTGTTTTCTTTAGAAAAATCCCCCAAAGGGGGGGTAAACCTGGCAAACTTTCTTAAACTGAATTCTTTCGATTAAAGGACCCATAAACGTTAGAGCTAAGGGTCTGGGCCCCCAAAAGTAAAGGGAAAAAAAGGTGCTTTTTTAACCCTTTTTAAACCATGCATGGAACCTTTTTTATTATAACGTTCTTAAAACAAAAGTTATGATTGGATCAATTTTTTTGGGCCCGGGAAAGTGCAAATTCTGATCCCTTAAAACAAATTAATAATTTTACAAAAAAAAACACTGAAATTTTTTGGGAAAAGATGGAAGATTTGCCGAAAAGATCCACAATTTAACCCAAAAAAAAATGACCACGTCGGGAACAATAAATTTTTTATTGTTCTGCTGGGAAAAAAATGCCCGGCAATTCCCCGGGGAAGGGGAAAAGTCGCAATGTGTCTTGGGGCGGGAAATCTTTTTTGGTTTCAGGGACGTAATTTCATTCTCCCTACGGCCCGTAATTTTTCTCCCTCAAGCCTGCAACTGACCGTACGTTCTTTTTATTCACCTCTTTCTTTTTTGAAAATGCAAAAACTCGAAAAAAATTCTAAATTTGGGATCCATTTTTAGCCCCTAAACCCCCCGGGAAAATTGAATTTAATTTAACGGGGTAAAATTTTCCCAAAATTTTTAGTGTTGTCCAATTAGTCTTTTCATTTTAAGGGCTAAAAAAACGGATGAGATGATAATGATAATACCATGGGTTTTAAATAAAAGTCAAAACTTTCAACCCTGGTTATAAATCAAAAAATGATAAAAAACAAATAATTTTCCCTTTAAAATTGGGGGCTTTTTTTTTTGCAAATTAAGGAATAACATAAAATTTTATAATGATTAATACGTTGCATTTAAAATGATCCCTTTTTTACCCAAAAAAAAAGGACATCATTTTTATCATTTTGTTTTCAGCAGGAAAGATATAATTGTCATAATTTTATGACCTTTTAAACAAAAAGACTGTTGGGAGTTGGTTAAAAGAAAGGAAACCCGGAAAATTTGACCTCTCCAGTGAAAAGTTAAAAGGGAAATTTTAGCAACAGGTGATCGTTAACCAAAAAAAAGGGGGGGGGAAAGAAAAGGGAAAAAGAGAAAATTTTGGGCCCAAAAATTTATCTACATACTAAAAAAGGGGGGTGTTTAAGGATCCTAATAACTCCAAATAGTTAATTTTGGGGGGGAAAAAGAAAAAGAGATCTGTGGGGAAAAGGAAGTAAAATACAAATATTCCCCGTGGCAACCCGTTTTTTCCAATTGACAGGTAAAATGAGCCGAATGAGTTGGGATTGGAGTAATAAAGTCGCTCATCATGAAAAAGGAGATACAATTGCAAGTTCATAAGATTTGTGTATACATCTCTGGTGAGTGCCTAGATAGAAAGACAGACTAGAAGTTATATTTCTGACAAAACTGAATATCAATAAATATCCTATTAGTTATGTCCCATGGTCATACGGGTTGATTCATGGACTCTCTGGACACTTATTCCTGGATTGATCATGGCCGGGTTTCTTTCGATTGATTCGCTCTTCGATATTGATTCCTGGGTTGAATTGCTTGACTGGCTGGATTATTTAATGGGAAACAAGCGAAACAAGCCGAAACAAGCGAGAAACAAAGCTGAAACAAAGCGAATCAACCCGAAACAAGCTGAAACAGCGAATCACAACCCGGAACAGAATCAACCCGGAAACAGCCGGAACAATGGTAGCATCAACCGAGCTCAAAGCTTCGAAACAAGTGGAAAATGCAAAACTGCTTGTTTTCGAGTTGATTCTTTTCGCTTGTTTCGGGTTGTTTCGCTTTTTTCGGCTGAGTCGCTTTGTTTTTGGGTTGATTCGGCTTGTTCGGGGTGATAAACTGTTTCGGGGTGATTCGGCTTGTTTCAGGTTGTTCAGGTTTAGTAAAAAAAAAAATTGGCTTTGATTCGGGCTTGATTCGGGTTGTTTCGTGTTTTTCTGTCGTATCAAGCGAAAACAAGGCGAACCAACCCAAACAAGCAAACAACCGAAACAAGCTGAAACAAGCCGAAACAAGCGAAACAAGTGGAAATGCAAAACTGCTTGTTTCCGGGGTTGTTTCGGGTTGATTCGCTTGTTTCGGGTTGTTTCGCTTGTTTCGCTTGTTTCGGGGTGTTTCGGGTTGTTTCGGCTCGTTTCGCCTTGTTTCGGCTTGTTTCGGAAGGTTTTTGGGTTGGTTCGGGGTGGTTTCGGGTCGTTCCGCTTGTTTCGGCTTGTTTCGGGGTGGTTTCGCTAGTTCCTGCTTTTAGTATCTACGTTAATGAAGCATGTTTTCACTTACAAAGTAACAAATTGATTCTTTAAAAGCCGTGATTTGAGAAGACAATTTCACAGCAAACAAGATCATAGTGTATGATAAACCTATTTTTATTAGAGTCAAGTATAATAATTATTTATATTTTGATATAAAAATCTTGAATTTCTTTGCATTACATATACTTGCGTACTTGCTTTCATTATATGCCTTCCCAAATAAATATTTTAAGCACTCCAACACCATCAAGACATCATAGTTCATATGGTAGATCATTCCATGATGAAGTGTTAAGAGAGCGGCTAAAGAGAAGCCTCTGGAGGTGTAGGCAGTAACTGATAAATCTGTGCAGACTGCACACAAATGTGAAATGCTGCAAAATTAAGGGGTGCGGGGGGGGGAGGGGGGTCTCAGGTCGGTTTTCGGGTTTTGTTCTTTCTGATAAAGGAGAACGCCTAGATCAAAAATCTGACCGATCAAAAGTTTTTTATGCCCTAGAACATAACTACTAAGTTTCAAGGGTTTTCCTCGAAAATTGTAGGAGAAGATAGATTTTTAAAGATGATTTTCGGCAACTCACGTTAAATTTTTGCTCACCCACTGTAATAACAGGTGAAATCACGATTTGAAAAATTCAAAACTTCGGCTAGGAACAATATTTTTACATGGGGCGAAAACTTATTGGTAGCTTTTGTTTTCCTCTATCAAAAACAGCAAAAAACCGGAAATCAACCTCAGACCCCCCCCTCCAGCCCCCTTAATAAAATATGTGTTATCAGAAATATAAAAAACACATTACATATAGCAGACGGTGAGATTTTCATAATATTCATTATTCAAGGATATAAACTTCAGTGAGAATTTTATAGGGTCGTACTGAATTGCAAACTGTTCCTATCAATTTCTTATCTAGAGTTTTACATTACTGTTTTAAAGTATGATTTACGTCACATACCAGCAACATGCTTCATAAGTCCCTTTCTCCTTTCTCCTTTTCATTTTTCCTCTTTTTTTCTTGATTTTGGTTTGTCTAAGTCCCAACCGACTCATCGTTGAATAAAAACCCTGTGAGGCAAAAAATATAAATTGTCCCGATGGCAGCATCAAACCCTCGAGCAGAAACTCCAATCCAAAGTCTCAACAAGATTCACATAACCATCATCCTTGTATTTGCCTGCTTCGGGAACTTCGTGGCCCAAATGACACGCTACTTTCCGGCAGGATTTTATTTTAACTTTATTGAGAACAAGGATATTGATAAAAATGTCGGTGAGTGAATTTGATGAAAAATAACAAAGAAGCAATTGACAATTGAGATTGAAGTATTTTCTAAAAATCGTATTAAAGTTTATAATCCTGGTGTTATGTGAGAAATGGCATATTATGCCGGGACCTTTTTATGGCGTGTGCAAATGTACTTTCTATAATGAACATAACATAACACATTTGTGTCCGTTCCCACACCACAAATAGTACCGAAGTGCAGCATAATACAGCATGCCTTAAAAGTTCTAGACACCATGGTGACCCTGAGCGGACCACCCATAAGGGCTTTGAAATTTAATGTCAATCAAATTCTTTTCCACTTCCATTCCATTTATCAAGAAAAGTAAACCACTGATATTGCAACAGGTGCTGTAGCGATTTCCAGCATGCTTATAACATCTGCCATAGCTCCCTTTTTCCCGAAAATCATTTCATACAAGATATCAATATCGCTACAGGTCAGTAATTTTGTTGGTGCCTCCGCTGGCCTTCATGTGTCATTTTCTCTTCTAGAACGTTCATTTTGAGTCTGTTTATGAGATTGTTCTCATGTAGGCAGTAGGCACCTATTACATTAAATTCAAATGTATCTTTGTTTTTTAAAAACGTAACTCTGCTTTACCATCAACTTACAGTGAAGTCTGAAGGTGCAAAATGATATGTACGTTTATATGTCTGTCTGGGTCACTAATCAGTCTGCTTGTAAGCCTGTCTGTCCGTCAGCCTGTCTGTCTGTCTGTCTGTCAGCTTGCCTATGTTTCTGTCAGGCTGCCTATGTGTCTGTCAGTCTGCCTAGTGACTGTATGCCTATGCCTTTCTACCAGTCTGTCTGTCTGTGATTCTGTGACTTTCTTTGTCAGGTGAGGTGCCTCCTAATGTTCCTGCTGAACACCCTCTACCTCGGTCTAATGAGTCTCGTTGACACAGCACTTGAATGGGATGATGAGGGCTGGGGGGCTCTAGCTTTGATACTAGTGTGCAGATTACTGCAAGGGTTCACAGTGGCAGCTATATTTATAATGGTTCAGGTGTGTATCAAATTCAACTATTCAACCAGTATTATTATGGAAGAATTTTGAGTGAAAAGAAACAGTCTTGTACATTTTGCAATTGAGTGGTTGCCAGCAATGTATATATTATATGACTAAATAATAAATTCAAGACTTTTATTAAGAAAAAAGTCAAAAAACACACTTATTTTATGCAGGGAGAGATGGTGGACCTATACTTGGCCAAGTACAAAGTCCTTATCGTGGTCATCAGCAGCACAATGCACATAGCTACCATGGTAAGCACAGTCGTCGCAGCTGAGCTGTTCCTAGCTGGTGGATGGCTGGCTACAGGACTTGGAATATCTGCATTCAACTTCCTACCCTTGATAACTCTCCCACTACTGCTGAAAGTACAGAATAGGATGCAGCAAGTTGTGGTGCCAGAGGGTCAGGAACTAGCATCTTGTGCAGATAGACAGATAGACATGGCCCAAACACCAGACAAACAACAAACTGATGGTGAGATGACCACATCACAAAACCAAACAACTTTAAGACCAACTGCACCAGTACAAGAGGCTCCAGTACTTGGCATGACTCATTTACAGACCGTTGCTTTCTATATGCCTGATGTCACAACTTTCCTTAACAATGCGACTTATAGCATGTTATCATATTCCCTCCCTGCTAGAATGGTGAGCTTCAACGGTCGGAGTCTGGCAGATGCTGTTCTGTTTTTCAACTTACTCAACTTTTTCAGTTTTCTCGCAGCACTTATTTTGGGGGTGATTTCAGATAAGAAAGTGAATGTACTGCTGGTAATGATTGTGGGGAATGTAATTTACTACATCGGAATGTTCTTAACATTCGGCTCAACAACGGAAAACTTCAATTTATTCCCAGCACAGTTTGAGTTGGGATCAATTCTCGCAGGAATTGGAGATGCAGCCATAATCAACTTGTGCATCATGAGTAAGTTTGTGTTGATGGAACAAAGCAGGCTAAAATCAAAGGCAGGCCTCGGAACGTGGTCAACCATTATTTACAATGCATCATTGAACCTGTCTGCTGCGCTTGGTACTGCGTTATCAGGACTAACTCTTAGCAGAAACAGTGAGACACCAGTTTTTATAGTACTCGGATTATTGTTGGTTATTACAACAGCAACCCTTGTGTTCACCAAGGTCGTATCAATAAGAAACACTCATATTGGGAGTGTAGGTAGTAACTGACACACTAATGTGAAGTTAATCTTTGAAGATCAATTTCTATTTTTTCAAATGCCAGATCTCATTGTGTCTATCAGTTTCACAAATATCTTTAGCTCACAACAGGCCAACTTATTTTCCTAGTATCAACAGAAGGTGGCAATATAGACGAAAAAATAAATCCTGGAAATCATCACAATGATAATGTGGGGGCAATCGTATCAATACATCTTATAAAAATGCGATCAAAAATGCAATATAATCGTATCAATACATCTTATAAAAATCTGATAAAAAATGCAAGTCTTAGACTGGTAGATTCACCATACATGTAAGTAAAATCTAATAGGTATTGGAAAACAAAATTGGCAAAAAAATCGATATAAATTTTCTAGTTCTAAAGTTTCAAAGGTAATAGATTAACCCTGAGTCACTGCTCCAGGTCGAAGTAGGTGCGTGTGTCCTTGCTCAGCAACTCCTTGTATCTGTCCAGAATGAAGCGAGGCAGTGAAAAGTCTCCCTCTAAAACTTGTTCAACCTCAGTCCCGGGTGGTAACTGTCCCTCACTCTTAAGCTGCACCATCCATTGGTACACCGACATTCTCCTTGCCTTTTCCTTTTGTTTTCTTCCTGGGGTAGAATACGGTAAAAACGAAAAAACGAAAAAAGGGCCCTATTTTCTGATCCATTGTATTAAATTTTCAAATGATGCGATCCCGGTTAATTTATTTTTCCCACCAACACAAATATTCTGTTATTCCGGTACACACCTTTCTTCATCCCCAGAACATAGTTTCGCTCACTCCTCAGTCACTCTTCCTCCTGATTTCCACTAGGAATCTCTCTGGGTGTTATCACCCTTATCTCCTCGCTCGGTGAGTCAGGCACCACGTATGACTTGATTGGAGGTGACAAGGAGGTAACTGAAGCTTCAGGACTTCTGGCCGCAGGTGAGAGCGAGTGAGTGCCAGAGTCAGACGTGGCAGACACCTCTATTCGGGGAGTGACATTCAGTTTAGAGACGTCCAGTGTCGGGACCGGGGGAGTTTGTGGAGTCAAGGCTTGCTCTCTGTCTGTGGGGATGTCCTGCAAAAATATGGTAACGATGAAGTTAAAGTAAGTGAAAAAATCAATCTAAACCTAATTTAATCATGCCATGCTTAAATTTTGTGGCTGTCTTTAAGCAAATTCTTTGAGCAATTAGGGTGACTATGGGATGAAAAAGAAAACTCATTGAAAAAACTTACTAACACTTGGTGCAGCTGGAGATGTGAAAGGTTTCAGTTTATTTGTTCTAACTTGCTCTGCACTGACTTGAAATTGTTTTGCAGCACCAGGAATTATTGACTTCCTTTTGGGTTTTGCTGGGATATCCTGAAAATATTTGATGTCATTTGCTGTTGCAATGTGGCCCGACAGACAGCAAAATTTGAGGAGTGACATTCAATTTATGAGAATTTAGATATATTGCATTGTCAGAATAGGAGATTTTGGAGTGACGTCTTCTGTCTACAGGATTGTCCTGAGCAATGAGGTATGAAAATGAGAACAAAACTAACCGTTGGTGGTGTTGGAGATGTGAAATTTTTCAGTTGAATTGCTCCAACTTGCTCTGCACTGACTTGAAATTGTTTTGCAGCACCAGGCATTGGAACATGAGTGATTGGAGTTGACTTTTGTCCCCTGTGTTCTGGTGTTTCTGTTATTGAATTCCTTTTGGTTTCTGTTGGATTATCCTGAAAATATTGTATTTCATTTGATGTTGCACTATGATTTATGAAGCGACTGATGGCACAATTTGAGGAGTGACATTCAATTTATTAGAATTTAGACGCATTGTATTGTAAGAATGGAAGGTTGTGGGGTCAAATCTCCTGTCTACAGGGTTGTTCTGAGCAATCAAAATACAGAATGAGTAATATGAAAATGAGAACAAAAGAAACTTTTGGTGGTGTTGGAGATGTGAAACGTTTCAGTTGATTTGCTTCAACTTGCTCTGCACTGACTAGAAATTGTTTTGCAGCACCAGGAATTATTGACTTCCTTTTGGGTTTTGCTGGGATATCCTGAAAATATTTGATGTTATTTGCAGTTGGAATGTGGACCGACAGATAGCAAAATTTGAGAAGTGACATTCTATTTATTACTTTATTAGAATTTAGACAAATTGTATTGTCAGAAGAGGAGATTTTGGAGTTAAGTCTTCTGTCTACAGGCTTGTCCTGAGCAATGAGGTATGAAAATGAGAACAAAACTAACTGTTGATGGTGTTGGAGATGTGAAATGTTTTAGTTGCTTTGCTCCAATTTGCTCTGCACTGATTTGAAATTGTTTTGCAGCACCAGGAATCATTGGAATAGTCAAATCTTTGTCTACAGGGTTGTTCTGAGCAATCAAAATACACAATGAGTAATATGAAAAATGAAAATATTTGATGTTATTTGCTGTTGCAATGTGGCCCGACAGACAGCAAAATTTGAGGAGTGGCATTAACTTCATTAGAATTTAGAGTTCACATTGTATTGTCAGAATGGGAGATTTTGGATTTAAGTCTTCTGTCATCAGGGTTGTCCTGAGCAATGAGGTATGAAAATTAGAACAAAACTAACTGTTGATGGTGTTGGAGATGTGAAATGTTTCAGTTGATTTGCTCCAACTTGCTCTGCACTGACTTGAAATTGTTTTGCAGCACCAGGAATTATTGGCTTCCTTTTGGGTTTCGCTGGGATATCCTGAAAATATTTGATGTTATTTGCTGTTGCAATGTGGCCCGACAGACAGCAAAATTTGAGGAGTGACATTCAATTTATTAGAATTTAGACACATTGTATAGTCAGAATAGGAGATTTCGGATTTAAGTCTTCTGCCTACAAGGTTGTCCTGAGCAATGATTATGTATGAAAATGAGAACAAAAATAACTATTTGTGGTGTTGGAGATGTGAAATGTTTCAGTTGATTTGCTCCAACTTGCTCTGCACTGACTTGAAATTGTTTTGCAGCACCAGGCATTGGAACATGAGTGATTGGAGATGGCTCTTGTCCCCTGTGTCCTGGTGAATCTGTTATTGACTTCCTTAGATTGGTTTCTGTTGGAAAATCCTGAAAACATTATAATATGTTTCCACAGTGAATTGCCAAGTTTTAGTACTTTCATGACATAGATATGAATTGAAGGTGAAGCTACAAAATGGAGTTATGAAATTATGAAGTGAATGTGATACATGAGTCTTACAAACTAACATCTGTAGGTGGTGATGGTATGATTTGTTTAAGCTGTTGTGGATCAACTCTAATTTCCTCGCAGTTGTTTTGACGAGCTCGGTTTGGGGACCTACCTTTCGAGGGGATAATAATGTTGGTTAACATAGCATGCTGTTCCCACTTAATCCAGAGCATACCGAGGGTACCAGTGGCATCCCATCGTCTAAGTGGTGTTCTTTGAAATGATTTGTATGGGAAAATTTAATAATACAATAACATAGCATTGCTTAAATTTTTGGTAGGGTCATCTCTAAAGTTTCTTTGAAATGATTTGAGGAAAAATTTAATATATAACGACAAAATATAATGTAAGAACCACACTGTTAGCCTGCTTTCTCCCCAGTCTCACTCTGTCCATGCTGTTAGCCTGCGAAAATTTTTTTGTTCAATTTCCATGTAAAATTTCAATACATTGCAAGTTGAAAATTATGAAATCTTAATGAATAAGACGCAGAAGTTAAGTTGTGATAGGAAAAATTTTGTTATTGCAAAAATATGGGTATCTTTTTAAAGATTCCAAAGGTTGTCCTTTCTATTTCAGGAAAACTGGTTCCTTTTGCCATGTTTTGCCTTTTCACATTATATTTTTTATCATAAAATTTTGAAACAGACAAGCCTGAAAATGAAGTCTGTCGACTATTTTCTGATGTTCCTGTTGTTGAATACTTTCTATTGTCTGCCGGGGTGGTCTGAAAATATACAGTAACTTTGTCACACTATAAACATAATCAATGTTGTGAATATAATAGTACAATCATATAACATTATATGTATATCATGGTCTGCTACCATGGAAGTAAGTAAGTAAGAATGAATTAGGAAAGTTAAAAGCATCATTGAAACAATTAAACAAAGAAAAACTGACTAAATTTTTGTGTTTTACACTCATCAATCTACTAATCTAGTAAACTTACAACTGTTGGTGGCAGAGGTGCAGGTTGTTTGCTTCGTGGCAGAGGTGCAGACTGTTTGCTTGGTGGCAGAGGTGCGGTGCGAGATGGTTGCACTTTGGTAAGTTTGTTTGGTGCAGTGCGAGGTGGTTTGTCTGGAGTTATTGGAAGAGGTAGCTTTGGGAGCTTGTCCTTTTCTACCTCAACAGGTAGAATGATAATGGGTTCTTTTTGACTGTGCACAATCTTTTTAGCGCACCTGTCAAATTGCCTCTCTTCTTGATGATTCTGTGTTCTTGATCTCTCACCATCAGATTTATTGATCAAATCCCCAGGATGTTGTTCAATTTTCTTATATGAGTGCTTTCTCATCTCATTACCAGATTTAGAAATCCGACGAATTCCCTTCTTGGCTCGTCCAAATATACCAACATTCATAACAAGTCCAATCACAGCTGCAGTAATGAGGATCGCAGCCACACCCAACCCTACTCCCAGCTTCATCATAAGAGCATTGGAACGTGGGATAGTGTGGAAGTAAAGTGGAAACTGAGGATTCTCTAGATCTCTGATGTATTGGGAAGGAATGTGCAGGGTTTTGCCATTTTCCTCCCTAGTACCTCGAAGGAACATCACATAGTATCCTGCTGGCTGTAGAGGTCCATTATAATACCCACCAAGGTGCTGAAAGGAAAATTTAATGAAAAATAATAGCATTTAAAAGTTATTGTGAACAGGTGGTGAAGTAGCAACTGCCATTGGTCAGTTGGAAAAATATAAATGATGTAATGGCTGTCAAGACAGTAGAAACTGAAACTGGTTTTAAATGTAAAAAACTATCTTAATTATAATTCAAAATAAGGAACTATATAAAGTACATAATGCAGCCTTGCACATTTTAACAAAATTTCCTTGATTTTCCTTGAAAGCTTGAAAGAGGTTAGAAGACAAACTAACCTGGGTGTCACCAGCAGTGAAAGTAAATTCTTCAGGCATCAGGGAAACTTTGTAACGAGCAGCTATGTAAGGCTGATCTGGATATGGCTTGGCTGTGTAGGATATAAAATCCTGCCAGTGCCTTGGGTCCTTTATGGTTAATCTCGGAATTCCACCAATATCTTGATAGAGCTTCATGATTATAAACTCACAAAATTCAATGTCTTTGGGCAGTTTGAGATTCAAAATGATTGTGAATGATACATCAGTCACTGTTGACAGTTTAGCATAGAATGTTCCCAGATCATCAATTTTATACTCCTCATCTATGTCACCCCTTCCACCATTGTGATTGTCTTCATCAACATCATTATGAACTTTTGATTCAGACTCGTTATCATTATCAAAAGAGGGTCTATCATCGATTTCTCCATCGATACTGTAATCAATAACAGCTGATGGATCATCAGGCACAACTGGTTGATGATCATCAGGAACAAAATTCGGTTGATCATTGTTTGGGACATCTGGTTGATGATGATTATCAGAGACAAATGGTTTATCAGGAACAAATTTTTGATGACTGTCAGGGGCATCTGTTTGATGACTGTCAGGGGCAGCTGATTGATGACTGTCAGGGACAACTGGTTGATGATCATCAGGAACAACATTTTGTTGATCATTGTCTGGGACATCTGGTTGACGATTATCAGAGACAACTGGTTTATCAGGAACAAATTTTTGATGACTGTCAGGGGCATCTGTTTGATGACTGTCAGGGGCAGCTGTTTGATGACTGTCAGGGACAGCTGTTTGATGACTGTCAGTGTCATCTTTTTGATGACTGTCAGGGGCAGCTGTTTGATGACTGTCAGGGACAGCTGTTTGATGACTGTCAGTGTCATCTTTTGATGACTGTCAGTGTCATCTGTTTGATGACTGTCAGTGTCATCATGTTGATGATTATTGTCAGTGTCATCTTTTTGATGACTGTCAGGGACAGCTGTTTGATGACTGTCAGTGTCATCTGTTTGATGACTGTCAGTGTCATCATGTTGATGATTATTGTCAGTGTCATCTGGTCGATGACTGTCAGGGGCAGCTGTTTGATGACTGTCAGGGGCAGCTGTTTGATGGCTGTCAGGGGCAGCTGTTTGATGACTGTCAGTGTCATCATGTTGATGACTGTCAGTGTCATCTTTTTGATGAATGTCAGGGGCAGCTGTTTGATGAGTGTCAGTGTCATCTGTTTGATGACTGTCAGTGTCATCTGGTTGATGACTGTCAGTGTCATTATCATTTAATGAATTGTCATCCAATACTTCACCAGAAAATTGATCATCATGGTTATCATCATGTTCCAATTTCTTTCTGCTCTTTACCACATTATGATTTCTGTAAGGCATGTCATCTACCTTATGGATATTTTGCAAATTTTGATTCACTTCTTGAACTTTTTCTAGGATTTCAGGAAGAATATCTAACTCTGCTGTTAGTTGATGAAGTCCTTCACTGTAACCATTATCTTTCCCAAGTGAGAGTTTGTCCACTCCTTCATGACTTTTTAGAGTAACATCCTCAGAGTCACTATTTGGTAATTTTTTTGGAGTCAAGACATGTCCATCCAAGTAGTGGGGCATTTGATGAAAACCAGTGTTGTCATTAGTTCTCCAAAGAGAAGGTATGTCTCCACTTTCATGAGCTGTTTGGTGATTTGAGAGTTTTTCTGATATTTGTAATGGACTGTCTAATAATGTAGCTGGATAAAAGAATCCTTTATCACCATGATTGCTCTCAAGAGGTTCTGGAGCTGTAGTCTGTTGATAAAATTCTGTGTAAAATTCAGTGTTGGGAGGGTAAGATTGTTCACTTGCTTCTGCAAGGTTCCAATTTAGGTTTATGTTTGCATTTTGGAGTTGACCTCTACTTTTTTCATTGCCACCTTGTAGAACAGTATATGGATAATATTGAGAGTAATCAATACTTGCACCTGGTACTTCGTGAATGCTCTGAAGGTAAGAGTTTTTGATCATAAGTCCCTCTGGATATGATGAATATGGTTTTTCGTGGCTTTCTTGAGCTTCTGCTTGCCAAGAAGTTCTTTCATCCATCCAAGGAGGTGTTTCAAAGGATTGCACATTTATATTTGGGAGGTCTTCAGTTTGCAATGAACCCTCTGTAGTCAGAGTTTGTTGATAAAGTCCTGTGTACCCAACACCATTCTCAGAAGAATATTCAGATCTATACAGCCCATGGATGTTCTGAAGGTTAGTTTTTAGATACTGAAGTTCTTGTGAGGCACCACCCCTAGGAGGTGCACTATATGCTTCATAATTGCTCTGGTGATAATTATCAGGGAGCTCTTGCAAGTTTCCTGCAAGTCTGTTTGAAGTGGCAGCTTGGCTAACTAATTCTGCATTAAGATAATTTGTATTTTCAAATTCTTCAGAGGTTCTAATGTTATCTGATCTCAACATTTGGCCATAAAGCTCTGTGTGATCTGCTGATGTCAAATCAGTGATCACTGGTGACAATATTAATGGGATGAATAGACTCATTATCGTTATGGACATGCTCAGGTGCAATAAAGTTTAGATCAAATAATATAATAAGATAAAAAATGATAATAATTATTGTAAAGTTTGATTTATAATGGTGGGTTGGATATCAAATTAAAACAAGGATGACTCTATTTTTCTACAAAGAAGGTAAACATATTTGAATTAAGAAGAAATCTATCTTTAAGACATCAATCTGCAAGACTTTTTTTCCAACTCCCTACTTGAGCACCAACATGATCCCTTCAGGTAATGCAATGTGGAGAGCAGTAGGATCCAAGAAAGTAAACAATTGGATATCAAATTCAAACAAAATTCAAACAAAATTGAGACAAAGTTTGTCTGATATAAGGCACCTGCATTGTTCTGAATCGATCAAATGAACTGATCAAATGAAAAACCACAAAATTGCTCAAGCTCACTGTTTTGCACAGACATCATCGTAAAAATGTACTGTGCACATTTTTCATCTGATTAGTCCTTTCAATCAACTCAGAACAATGAAACCACATAATAAAATTTCAGTTTGAATTAAATTCTAGTTTGAAAAAAAAGGGGCTGGTAATACAAGACAGGTAAAAGTCAAACGAAGATAAGTCAAACAATGTAAGAATACCTATAAATGTAAGAATACCTTTAACCAGAAATGACATGCTTTCACCACACACTCCATGTGCCAAAATGAATAGCGGATAATAAAATGGTTGTATGGATTTGGTGTCATGTCTTCACAAAGCAAGAGGCTAAATAGTGAACGTTCAAGATAGTGTAGAGAAACAAAATTATTCCCGCAGGCAGCATTTTCCCGCCATGGCAACGCCTGCCAAGAATATGCAAAGTAACAGGGGCGTTTGTTAAACACATATATACCCCCGCCTGCGTTGCACGCGCTTCCTTACTGTGACAGTGTGTCCTGTAGGGAAGCGCGGCGCGACCCTCCAAGTTTTCGAGTGTTGCGCGCTAGTTGTCTGACCACTGACGTTGACAGACCCTCTCGAGAATTAGCGCCGCGCGCGGCACTGGTTCTTAGCCGCTTCGCGGCTGGCGTCAGCGGGTCATACATCGTACGACAACGCGCTAGGGATGTGGGATGGGTGAAATCCATTTATGGGTTGCTAAACACGTATACCCCTGTTATTGTCGTAGGGAAGCGCGCGGCGCGTACACACACCTATACAGGCTTAGGAACTCATTCCTAAGCCCGCATAGGTGACGTGTGTACGCGCCGCGCGCTTCCCAACGACGATAACAGGGGTATACGTGTTTAGCAAGGGAACTCATTGGGTGTCATTAAGAGCCGGCGCGGTGAATGGTAAGCCGCGCACGATTACGCCGCGCGTACACATACCTATGCGGGCATCGCTTAAGAACTTTTTATAAAAAGTTCCTAAGCCCGCATAGGTGTGTGTGTACGCAACGCAAACAGGAATATACGTGCAAACGTAGAAGTTCGACACGCCACCGAAAAGCAACGCAGCATGCCATGTGCAGTACAAGTGACGCTACAATTGCTAATTGGAAAAGGATTGGATCGACTTGCCCGAACCATGCCACTAGGATACAAACAAATTGACGTTAAGATCTGTGACGTCATTCAGAGTCAGAGTGGCAAGTTTCATTGCGCAGGCTGAGGGTGCGCGAATATCGAGCACTTTTTAAAAGTTTTAGCTTTAGAAGACGCAAGGCTGGATTCAGAAACTTTTTGTGAACTTCGCTTCGAACGAAAAGTTATCACTTTTAAACAATAATATTGCCAAACACAACTCACTCACTCACAAGGAATTTCTAATTTTTTAAGTCCTAGGCATAGTGTCACCCAAACCCATGAATTAGATTGTTATAATTCGATTTATTTAAAACTTATTGTTTAATACAATTACAAATTTTATTAATCAACAATAAAATTAATTTTTCCCGTTCCATGCTGCATGTGGTGCATTCACATATCCCCCCTCCTGGTATTTATCACTCTCAAACCATTCCTTCAGACCTTGAAGCTCCTTGAATTGATCAAGATAGCTCATAATACCATCTAGTCCATCGAATGTGTCAGGTAGGAAAAGCCTTAGTTGATCAAGGTACTCATACAGAAGAAAATCCACGTATACGGGTTTATCGCCAACGAGGAATTTATTCTTGCCTAGGCGCTCATTAAACTTTGGCAGCCGCTCAGAGAGCCGTCGTCGGAGAGCTTTCTTGAGGTACTCATGGTCAAAGACGCCCTTCTCAGACCCGGGAATGGGTCCCATCCGCTTGTAAACATCGTAGCAAGCTCCGGTGTGTCGATTCCGCAAATCGTACACTTCCTGCTCCACAATCTCACACATCAGAAGATCGCTGGGGTCGGTGGGGACCAGCCCGAACTTCCTCCCCAGGTACCGCATTATCGTGATGCTCTGAGACACCTTCACTCCATCGTCCTCGATGAAAGGCAGGTTGCCGAAGGGCAGGTCTGGAGCATCCCGCATCGTGGTCATGTACTCCTTGAATCCCTCCACGTTGGGGTGTAGGATGATGTCCTCCCACGGCTCGCCAGAGTAGCGGAGTAAGTGGCGGATGGGCTCCCCCAAACCACGGATATCCCAGTATGTCAGTTTAACTGGCATGTCAACCTAGCCCTCAAATTTGATGAGTTAAGTTACCAATTTTCATTTTATGGCACGAGAAAAATTTCGTTGCAGTTGTACAGAATATTTCATTATTTCAAAATCAATTTCAGTTTCAGAACTCGATCGATTGCTATGAACTTGATCGATTGCTATGAACTGAAAAAGAAATGTAAACGTATTTAATATCAAATTTTAAGCATGTACACGACACACATTGTCAAACGTTAACGAGAGCAGAGTCACCAGCAATGAGCAAACAGTGGAGGTGGAGGCTTAAAAAGGACTTTAACTCTTACTCAACCAAGATAAAGTTGAGCGATAAAATTTAATTTTTATGAGATGTGATAATGTCAGCGCAGGATCAGATTACACATTTCGGAAAATTATGCGAACATTTTAAATTCAAAAGGGAATCACAATTCATACGACACTCCTTATCAGTATCTTTGCAACTGTAAGATGTACTGAATGCATTAATTATGATAAGGCTTATCAAATTCAAAATGCTCAGTTAAAATTTATCTTCATTTTGTCTGGCGTTGCCCGAAAACGTCATCAGACAAGGAGTATCAGTATGTAATGCAGCACTTCAAAATCCATGGCTTGAATTATCTAAAATTTTAAGTGACTATTTCAGAAATTCATGCGAACTCAAGTAACATAGTGAAATCAAGGCAAAAAGATCATACGAGCCGCGCGCGCATGAAATTGTTTTAATCAAATTGAAATTTTAAAGTTTTTTTCGCGTTGGATAGCAACTTTCGCCATTTGTTTCCAAAAGTTAAATTGAGTAAATTCAGACATAACTTCCCCTTAAGAAGTTAAGATGAACGGCAAATTTTTTGTTAAACCTAAGGAAAATTACATAATTCATCAGGTCACGTCCTTGAATATCAACAAACGATCCACCAAGTCCTTCTCTCTAGCAATCCGTGAAGAATTGACCGACTTCTCAGGGGGGGGGGGGTCAAAACGGGAAACCAACAAATCAAATTATATTTCCTGAACGAGCTAAAATTTTCAAAGTTAAAATATTTACATCAAGTATATAGATGTCTAAAACTTAATATATATCAACCGAAATGTATCAACTCTCTAGGAACTATTAAATGGTAAAAACAGAGAAAACTCCTCCAACCCAATGAGTGAGTTGGCGGTCCCACTAATTACCGGGCAAGTCCTGATGGTATTATGGCACTAATAGCACTGATACAGCAGACCCCCTGGGATGTAATGTCATGTCGCTGCTATCGCGAGTCTGAGATCCTCGCCAGAATTGTGGTGCTATAATCCCACTGCTAATCAGGATGCAAACGACCACTGGAAAATTTTAATTAACAATTATATTAAATGATGGTCGCCGGAATAAATACGATCCCTAATTGTCCAGCGGACATATATATTGGTAAAATTTGAAGATCCAGTTTATTAACATTGGTTTATTGTGCACTTGTAAAATAATAATCATCTTGGAATCATTATATAATCGTTGGAATCTGTCAATATTAATATACATATTTCGTAATAATTTCGTCTTTAACGCGATCTTCCTTATCCTAAGAAATCCTTTAGTCGGGATACAAGTATACACATACACACATACACATACCCACATCTGAACTACATACGTTGGAGAATTCTCAGCTGACACATGATATATATCACCCCTGCGAACCTTTCGCCGCAGCATTGCAGCAGCCCACACTAAGATTTCATCATGTTATCAAACAGCTCTGTGTGTATCGTGAAGCTGGCTGAGTCCGTTCCGTTGTGTTTTCCGCAGCCCCCATTACGCATATCGAGACTAACGGACGATAACCGTACTTTACTTGACCTGTTCGGACTTAAGTCGCACAGTGACTTAGACCGCGGGTAACTGCTCTGCAACGAGGCGGCTTCCTCGCAGTATGAACTCCGACTTACTTCCACGCTCTTAGAACGTGTAATCCGAGGCGAGGGCAGGAACCCACCGTTCATATACGGCACTTCCTCCGCCGCAAAGTTATTATTACTGTTAACGTACGTGGTGGGGGTATGTGAGACAACCCCGCGCGCGCAGTCTGAAAACACGCCGCTGGAGTTGCACGTGCTGAGCGAGCTCTCGGAGGGGGTGGGCGTGTGCTTCACGGGGTACGTGATCTCGCTGCTGCCCTGTCCGGAGTCGTACGGCTGATCGAACTTCTCAGCAGGCTGCAGGGAGGGCGTGGTAGAGGCGTAGGAGGAGGGGACGGGAGCGGGCGTGGAGTTGGAAACGGGACGGGGCGGGGACGCCACCACCACTTTAGGCGGCTCCACGGAGGTGATAACGATGGAGGGGATGTCGTTGTGGCAATTCAGGGAAATGCGCGGCTCGTTTGTCATTGAACCGACAGGTGAGACGGGCAGGTCGCACTCCGACACGTCGCTCTGGAGGGACGTGACGTCCTCGATATGACTCCCGGACATGAGGTCGTTATAGTGGTCCGGCAGATTGACAATGCTGACATTTTGATCGTTTATCAACTCGCTCTTCACCGAGTGCCCGTCGCTTTTCACTGAATTGTTAATGTCGAGAGAGGTTTCGGAGCGTGCGCGCTGCTGCTCGTTAAACCCGCACGTGCACGAGCACGTGCACTTGTCCCGGTACGACTCGTCTACGGTATTGTTCACGGCAACTTCCACTCGACGTTGCTTGGAGTACATTACATTGAGTTTGCGGAATAGCGATTTGATGCGGACTTTGAGGACTTGGGCGGAAACTTGGGATAGGAAGTACCAAACGAGGACGGAAATGAAAATGATCACGAGGTTGAAGAACTCCCGGGCTATGAGGGAGGGCGAGTCGTTTGCAACGCTTTCCTGCGCAGGGATTAAATAGGGATTCGATAGGAATTAAACAAGGATTTAACAATATTTGTAACGGTATTTCTGGTGGTCCAGTTTCACTCAGGAACTCGCCTATCATTCCTAAGGAGTGGGGTTAGAAGTTTCAGAATGCATCAGAATGCATATGAAATAATGTATAGGAATGTATACAATGTACAAATTCTCAACTGCTTTTTTCACACCTCAACTTACCTGCGCCGGTACAAAGTCCCCGAACCCAATGGTTGTCATGGTGATGAAGCTGAAGTAAACACTCTGCTCGTAGGTCCACGTGCTTTCTTGGTACTTGAAGATGAAAGTCATCAGAACGAGGAGGATTATCACCCAGACGATGGCAGACACGAACACCTGAAACAGAAAAGAATCTTATTCTTCATCTTAAAAAGGCTGATTAAACTTTCAAGGAAGCAACTGAAAGTTCTTAATCTGACGAGTTTTTTTTAATGTTTTGTAGTAGAATGAAGATTAACATACCTCGTGATGGAACACATCTGGGCAGGGTCGTTTCTTGATCTTACTCTTCATTATCTTCAACGCTGTCAGCAGAATCTCAGCCACAACATTCAGAAGACCTGAAGTTGATCAGTTTTACATTAAAAGGTATCAGTTTTGACAGGATCTAAACGGTTCAGATTCAAGATAATTTGAGGGAAATTTGATTGAATTTTAGCTACATCAATTCAAAACTCAAACTCGGTCCTCAGACTTAGAAATACAATTTATTCCCCAAAAGCAGATTGGACCACTAACCTAGCATGAAGGGAATCCCGCCGATTGCAAAGAATATCGTGAATATTCTGCCTCCTAGCGTTGCTGGGGAACTGTGCCCGTAACCTAGGAGATATTGATATTTCAATATTCTAGAGGGGTTCGTCTTAGGCAGGCTTGTCATTTAGTCAATCTACCATTTTAACATTTCATAGGGGTTAATCTTTGGCGCAGTTGTCATTTGGTTTACTGTCATGTCTTGACTATGGAGTTAATGCACAGAGACGGTTTTAAAAATCTGAATCTAAGTTCTCAATCAGCTCTAACCATTGACATGAGCCCACTCACCTATTGTCGTGAGAATAGTCCCAGTGAAGAACAAGGACGAGATATAGTCCCACTGGATGTTGGTGCCCTCGGGACTGGAATCCCCTTGGGAACAAGTATCGTAATGCTGTTGGAGGAAGTCGTCCATGACAGGTTGTGGAATGTCGTGTTTCCGCTGAAAGGAATGGGTTTGAGATATTGGGGGTGAGGGAAGGCATGGGACGAATTGAGATTCTGAAGATTTTGATTTTCGAAAGCTCCTGAATATAAAACTTGATATGTTTCAACTTACTCACTTTAAAAGGGATGGGTTTGAGATATTAGGGTCGAGAAGAGGCCAGGGGGGATTTGAGAATTGGGATTCAGGAGATTTGGAAATAAGTAACAGGGTATTGGCAGGGAATCAGTAAGAATTGGCAGGGAAGATAAGGTTACTAAGGCTTATATGAGAAATTGAAGGAGGAATAGGGGTTGTGAATTGAGTAAAATGGGGCTAAGATATGATGAAGAGGCTGTCACGTTTCTGAATTAGAATAGAATGTGAGAATGTGACTCTCAGGGAGAGGATGGACAGAATGGGGCTCGATATTGGAAGCAGCCTATAGTTACCTTATTGGACATAATCTTTACAGTCACGCTGACCTAAACTTATAATGACCGTGATACTTATGTCCATGCTAATTATGACTTATGTCTGATAAGGTTCTAGTTACAGAAAACGGGGTGAAGGAGGACTTATTTCGGGGGAGAGAAAGGAGACTACAGGGGCGCTTACTCACAAGTCACAAATGTGGGTATTTTAATGGGGAAGTTTCAGGAAGCAGCAACATTATTTAAGGACCCTCCAATCTTAGAGTGACAGATAATGTCAGATTTGGTTGACAGCAAACATTATGATTTAAACATACGAGACATCATATGCATTTCAAATAATCTATATATTCATTAACCTAACCTCCCGAGGGTTATTTCCTCAAGATACTCTACGCTACAATCTATTATCCACTTCCTGATTCCTGAATTATTGATTTCCTCGCACGCCAAATTCTTATTAACTTCCAAATACCCCCATTACCTGTGAGAATTGTGGCAAACCCTATAACTCAAAGATACATGCAAATAGTGCTAAATCACTCCAAAATTAGAACTCTGTACCACTACCTATCAACATACCCTCTGAAAGTCCTCCCACAGTTTCCTCATTTCTGCAGCTTGACTCTTCTCATGTTCCCGTTCAATAGCGCAGAATATAGCTGCACCTGGGGAGGGAATTAGGGATTAGGGAATTAGAATGCTCCAAAGAGGGAAGGAAGTAGGAAATTACATCTCATGTCCCATAAATCAGGGAATCATTATCCCATGACCCATAAATCCAGAAATAATCTCACATCCCGCAAACAGTAGGGAATTACAACTCATTACTCAATGCATCCCAAAAGAGGATCTGAAGCCAGTAAACTAATAATAGCCCTAGAACTTTCCTACCATTTAAGTATAATGCAATAATGCGTATATAACAGAGCTGATTTCTCAAAGCATTCAAGGTTATACTTTTCACCGCTATAAAAACCATGATCCTTTCAACAACCATTTCCAGATGGCGAGCATATTGTCGGACAAATTCACTAGTTCACCACCTGGGTCATTCTAATTTTAGCCCCATAAAATGTTTGAAATCATGCCAAAAACTCCATTCATCACGCCTGAAAAGCATTATCACAGTTTAGGATGGTCAATCGAAAACATCTTAACATCGCATATTCTTTTCCGTACGCGGCACGCGCCATCCTTTTTGATTTTCTGAGCGTGTCATTTAATGTTCTCCATTCTGATTCAGAACGCATACTTCAACTTGCCAGCGAAGCCGCGCAGTCCTACTCAATCCCACTAACGATCCAGTGAGTTCCGCTCTTACCGCACGCCGCAATTCAATAGGATAAAATACTAAAATTCATACGGCACACATAAGTACTGCCAACATGCGATATAAGCGAGGGAATGTGACGTTATTATCACAGATTAAAATGATAAATTGATGACTCCGATTGTCTGTATATTTGTCTCGTGGTATAATAAATACAGGCAAATCAGCAGGTGGTACGGAATTCAATACGGCATATATAATTAATGTGTGTAGAGCAGGCTTTTGTAGACCCGGAGAATATTAACGGATTATTGGGAAGGAGAATACAAGATGGGAAGCGGCTGGGGCAGTCTGAGGAAGTTCAAAGCTCAGCCGAACTTCATCAAAGCTAAAATTGTCAGCTACTAAAGTGCAGAGGACACAATATCGAGCCGTCAGACAATGTAAAAGGCGTAAAAATACGACAGAAATTCTATGAAAAGCACAATGCACACACTATTAATGCGCGTCTCTATCAATATCTTCATCGATCGATGCACGTGCAAACATACAGGTAAAAGAAATGTAACTTACCAAGGCACATGTACGCTGTGAGGAAGGTCGTCATGACGAAACATCTGAAGAAGCACTCGGGGAGGTTGGACGTCATCTTAAAAAAAACCGAGTTAGGGGTGAAAGATGGGGTCATCGATGAAAGGGGATAAAGTGATCGGTAAATCGTAAAATTGGATAAAGTAATCGGTGAAAGCGGATAAAGTTAACGGTAAAAGGGATAAAGATATTCAGTAAAATGGATAGAATAAAATATTAGGGGAAAGTGAATAATGTGAATGGTGGGGTGAAAACTTTTTTCTTGAAAATGGCAGGAATGAATTGTGTACTCGTTCCCGTGACTGTCAGTCTTAGTCAAATCTCTATTTCATGTGTCAGTCAATTGTCCTGATTTTGTTACGTCAATTACTAGCAGTTTGACATTCCAATCAGTGCGCGCGATGAGGGTTAATTCGCGCTCTCCTTGGTTGTTTCTCCAACTTACCCAGTCATTACGGGAGTGATCATAGAGACTCTCAAATGATCCGATACACTGTTTCATGAACAGTACTTCCTTTTGTTCACGATATTACATTGCCTCAAAAACTCAATTCAAAGCTAAATTAAGGCAACGGTGGTTTCTCCTTTTCACTTCGGATTACGAGAATTGATGTTGACTATGACCCCTCAAAAATTTTTTTTGTCAACATAAGTTTGCACTAAACATTAACTTTTGAAAGTAGAAATAAAATCTGTAACTTTTCTCAATCGGAACACGATGGAAAATGGCAGCAAAACATGGCATAAGCAAGGATCAGCATTTATACAAAACCAAGGCTTCATATTGTACGTTTCAATCCGTGAAATGAGTAGAGGAAAGGAAATATTAACCGTAAATGGTTATTGAGGGAACATTATGTGCGATACATAGATCGATGAGATGATCTCAGTTTCAGTAAGGTCTTGTGATGATTCAAGAACGGATTTTGATTTTAATTTCCTTTCAGGGCGTGAAATATAATTTCATCGAGGTGCATCAATACATGCGACTCAAAATAGTACTCATTCATGTGAATCAACAATTTCCAATATGAAAAAAATTATAATTTTCTGATTTTCTTTCTAAAAACCCATTTATTTCACGCCCGAATACACAAGTTAAATATTAATCAACAAAGCAATATCTGGTAAAGTTACACTTGGCAGTGGCACGGAACAAAGCCCAGATATATCTATAAAACCACCAGGTCACGATAACATGCATTAGGAAAACAATAGGCGGATGAGAATGACGTAATTATCATGGTTTATAGTGGTGAATTGATGACGTCACACCGCCTATTTTTCTCCCTGAGTTGCCTGTAAACAGTCCATCGCTTCAGTTAGTAACCATCAGTTCCGCCCATGCTTACACAGTCGTTCTATACTTGGCCTGCCACAGAATAAATTAACCATCGCTATTAACAGGGAGATGACCAGCAGAGATAAGTATAGCATCAACTTCATCAGAGATATTATCATTCTTCTCAGATCAGTGGAGTTTAGACTGCCGGGCAATCTGCTATGGCACTTGTTTTTGTTGTGGAGAAGGGTCCCCTTGTTCGGCGAAGATTCAGGGGAAACCATCGTTTCGCAGTGAGTACGTTTATGGTTAACTAGCTTCATTATCAACGCTATAGCTTCATAATTAACTACATTGTTTTGTTACTAGATTTGCATAATTGGATCTATTGTTAGTTTGAACAGTTCCGCAACATCGTTACTTTAAATAAGTACACCAATTTTATAATTTAAAATTTTTAGCGGTGACTTGTGAGTAATATAATTCAAGAACTCCATGAAAATACATGATCTTCTGGCTTTTGACAGTTATTGCCACATCGAACTCATGCAGGATCCATGTAAATTGTACATTCTTATCGGGGCGGGGCCGAACAAATGCTCAGCATCAGAAATAGAAGGATAGTACTAGCAATTTCCAAATAACACCGTATATAGGCATTTTACATGAGTTCATAATACGAATATTACCAGCGAAGGAAGCAGCATTTAGCAGCAGCAAAAGCGCAGCATAAACAGGGATGAAAGATTCGTGCAACACTCGTCTTCTGCAACAACATCTAGCATCTAGCAGATAGAGAGAGGTTCCGACTGCAGAGCACATTTTGAAAGGGGGTTTTGGTAGCAGGGCAGATTTTGGAAAGCAGTTCAGGTAGCATATAAACTGGTAGCGTATAAACTGCGAGGATATTTCATGAGCAGTAACAAATTCAGTATAAACCTTGAGCAGGTCGCACTTGAAGCCCTTGATCTCGAAGTCATGGATACTCAGCTTTTCCGTCCACAGATCAGAACCCGTCATGGTATGTTAGTTTTTGGGAAATGCGATCTGATAAGCTACATATCGCACTGTTGAGGGTCAGGTGTTTATTGACAAAATTATTAAACTTAAAATCAGCACGGATTGAGGCAGTTGAGTCTTACATTGGACCAAGGGAAATGAAAAATATAGGTTATTAGACATCCAAGATGGCAATGAGGCATCCGAAAATACAAACTGGCACAAACTTTAGAAATTCGGAGATGTTTTGGCGTCTGAGGCACGAAATGGTGCAATGACCTCACAACTTCATAAAAATATTGAACCTCAACACTGTGCTAATCAAGAGAAATCTCCTGCCAGTTTCGTTCAGATATTTCCCATTTTCTGGAGAACTTGACTAATGTCAGCGGAACATAGCTTCCCAACAAGAATTGCGAAATATATTTTCTTGGGAAATGGGAATAACCCTAAAACCAATAACGTATATAGTTACGGTTCAACACGTACGTTACACCAAGTTGAACATACCCAAGTTGAACATACACAGACATCCAATACAAGCTTACAAGAGATTGAAAGTAGCTGAAAGTACCCTAGAATATAGTAAAACTTCCACTTCAAGCTTACAAGAGATTAAAAGTAGCTGAACGTACCCTAGATAGTAAAACATTGAAAGTAGTTGTATATATCCTTTATATGACAGAAAACACAAAAGGAGGAGACTTAGAACCGCATTATGGTTCAACCATCTATACAGATAGATAGACGGGGCTGTTTCCATGGGGACTGTTGCACATAATATTACCACCAAAAGCATTGTGAAATTACCCCTCTAAGATAATTACTCTTTAGAATATAATAGGGTGATTAGCAATTACCATGGTATTTACCATGGTAATTAGCAATTGCCATATTTGGTCAAATTTGCCACTATTTCATGCCTAATTTATCCAGTGGCCATAAGAACCGGTAATGGCTCATTTGTACTCACACTCTCCCAAGATGCAATACTGAGTCACCATTTCAGTTTAGGATTAGAAACAAATAATCAAAATTGAAATATACCCAGTACCCACTCGCATATTGAAGACAAATTAGGTACTTCTTTCTGACTCGAGCTTTTTGCAAAAAACTATCGACAAAAAAGCTTTGGAAAGACGAGACTTCAGCCGAGCAATATATTATGCCAATTATAAATTGGCACTAATGTATTATATATTGCTAGCGGCTTTAGACATAGATAATAGTAGACGATGCGATTAAAATATGCCGGGACACAATTACAAAGTCGATAGTATGCACTATACCAATATTCCCACCATGCATCATAAACGAATACAATAGATATTATCTTTTTTTATTATCATGAATACAAAGTACTCGTGCGTGATGGTTTTAATACGTATTGTACATACTTTTGGCCGATAAGTATCATGGAGGTATTCTATTGTTAAATGGTGAACCGATGTCATTCATAACTCTTCGAGTGCTCGTAATTTGCGTGTTAAAAAACCTGCACGCGCGCGCACTTTAAAATACACTGATTTGAAATGTGTTGGTATATATTCGCCATATTATGGCATGATTTGAAACTTCCAGTTCAAAGTACCATGAATTTGTACGGTTTGATATGACTAAAGTTCCATTGGATTAAATGGGCATAAAACACTTGATCACCAACCAAATTCCAAATCAGAGTCGTTCATCGACGAAACATCATCAATCAGAAATTTACAGAATCGTGACATCAAAAGATCAAAGTTCAGGTTTATCAACTTCAAACGGTATACCCCCGGAATCCTTCAAACTTCCCAACAACCTAAATTTGAAGTAAGTTGAAAACGTTGAAATGATGAGAGATAGAATGATCAGAGGCTTTCGAATATCTTGTGATTATCGTTTTTCAAACAACCACTACGCCCATAAAATCATATATTACACACTTATTAACAAAGACCATGACCACAGTCTCTAAAACGCTGGGTATGAGCTCAAGATTGGACACTGATCATCAGTAAGAAAATATAAACATATATTATACTGATGACTCATGACCACATCAAATCCAGCTTAGAAAACGTCACTAATTGGCGGAAGGTCATTGTCCAATCATGGCTCGTTGGGATTCAAGATCCTTATCATTTGAATCATGATCTACCTATATCATTTAAATATATCAGTCACGCCATTCTTGACCTTAAGGAGATATTAAAAATATCTTCACTTAAAAATATCTCCCATAACAATATACCATTCCGTCCTAAAATGTGTCTGAAATGATGTCCTAAAAGCCAACAATCCCCTATCTGGACCAATTTTATGTTATTATGAATCTTTGTCACGCACGAACTGAAATGGACGCACATAATGCAATCTTTCAGAGATAACTCCCTAAAGGATCAATCCTATATCAAGTCCTTACACATCCCCACACTTCATACACCCCTTGGCTGAAGACGAATAGCACATGCTATTCAGCTATTCGAAAGCTACCAGACAACCAACCTCGTGTCAACCATAGTTTCACCAACCCCACCAACAGCGCCAAATCCTTAAATGCTTACACTTACGTCAACTCCGACCAGGACTAAATAGTAAAGGAGATATAATAAATGAGCTTGCCCTGTACTATATTATATACAAACTTTTAATAATAAGTACGAATAATAATAACCTGATCTCCACCCATTTCATACATCGCAACAATAATAAGGCTCTACTACTAAATTTATATATACCGACAATAAAGGTGGGTCAACGTCATAAACCCACCACTTTGAGCTATGATAATGACGTCATCACAACAGCCCATCAGACTATTTGGAGTGTCCGGCTGAAGATCCGACTAATATTTTGGATGGGAATATGGATCCTATTTCTTCTTTTCTCAGAAATAAGGCAGATGGTATATCATCAATTCACAATTGTAAACGATGGTAATGACGTCATGAATTGACCATTCTCGACTCTGATAATGACAAATCTATCAACTGTATAATATGTTGTTCACAAGCGTGTCCGACCATATTATATTAAAACTAATTGAGAGAAGAAATGATCCGATCATGCCTTATTAGGAGAAATTTAAAACGTGTGAAAATATATAAAATATTGGATCTGAAGTCAATTTCAAAATTTTGAATAACTTTCGGATAACTTGATCAAGCAAGTAACGTTTGATTTTTCATTTCAGGGATTTCAGCTACTTAATAGCTACAGAAGATGTTTATGGTACTTGGTTTCTCCTTTTCCAGACCTATACATACATTCAGCGACCAATACAGAGATCGAAGGACCTAAACTGAGATTCATTGATTTCTCTGTTGAAACGGCCAGCTCATTATATACTCCTCACAATTATAAGCCTTGCGATGATTGGGCTCATGACATGAAATAAACAGGCGTTGATTGACACATCAATTACATGCAGTCATGATCACATATATGCTAGACGAAATCATTCATTCGGATCCACCCGACAGAAATTACTGTCAGGCGGTTTAAGATGACACTCAGAGCCAGGGAAAATACGTGGTCTTATGATTCGCTTCTTTGGCTTTTCAGTGGTTTCTAAACGATGATTCAGAAATCATCATGTCACAGTCGCTGATTCACCCACTGGCTTCTTACTTCATTAGCCTTTAAGTCCAAGTTTATTCTAGGCTAGGTCTTGAACTCTTGAAGTGTATTGTGTAAGGTCATTAATATCAGAAAGTACCATTTTCAAAGAAAATGGTAAGATGTAATAAGATGGTCAGGATACTAAATTGTGTATTGTGTAAGGTCATGAATATCAGAAATAACTCCACAGGATGGTAGTATGACTTCAAAGAATGGTAGTATAAGCACTACAAATTCTCACAGGCTTCTTGGAGGAATACTGCAGCGGTTCATCTACCGTCATCTACATCAATAAATTCCTAACTTCTTATTATTAACAATTGAAAATAAGTTTACACATTTTAACAAAACCCTTTGTGGCTGACGTGACCGCGGCTGAGTAAACACCGGATAAAAAAGACGCCGAATATGAGCACACTCTGTATGGTAGTTACCATACAAGTACTCCAACTTCTGGCTTTAAATATTACGTAGTTGCCGTCTAAGCTTACCCAGAGCACTTCAAGATAAGCCAATCAAGGCTAAGTATGGTGAAAATCCTCGAACCTGATTGGTCAAGCTCAACGACATATAATGGGAAAACTGAAATTCAGTCGATATTAAGGCAGGAGTAAAGATTAAAGAGAAAGTCGGCATAGTGGTAAGAGGGAACTTTTATTTACGGGTGGAAATTTAAACTCTAAGACCTAACCTAACATAAGAACTAGTATAATATTGCGACAGTCTGTCAGAAATGTATGAGACCAGTTATAATCACATACATTCAGATATGACAAAAATTCGAATATTGCAATATCTCAAGAATTAATGTCTCTAAAATTGCACCAATATGCAAAACTTCTACCATCCATTGTGTTTCTAACTCTTTCCTTTTTGCCTTTCACCCCAATACCCCTGCATTCAGCGGCAGCAATGAAGATATCCTAGACCCTTCCAAAGTGCATATCGCCCACTAACCTTCCCATCTAGCTCACATCATGCTAATTAGCCCTAATTAGCATGGCTAATTGGTAATAGTCTCCATAGTCCAGGTCACATACAAATAATGATAAAATTACGGCTATAATGCACAAAAGAAGAAACATAAATATTATGAGGTTCATTAATAATATACTCATAAAATTAAAAAGCGTAGACTAAGGACGCTATGGACGCTTGAAATATACTAGGTTGAAGTTCGTTAAGCGTATACTTATTTCGTTGCACCTGGAGCAAATATCCCTTTTATCTTTACTGATTCTAGGCAACTTTAACCTAGATTCTGGAGTACTGAATAAACTGATGTGCCAGTCAAGTTCACTTGTTCGTTGTCGTTTAATTTCAGAATTCAGCAAGGTAATTGATATTTGCGTTCCTGGTTCGCGGTAAAGTTCAGTGATCCTCCTGGACTAGTGGAGCATAGCAGGGTGATGCTCTACCAGAATACCAATCTCAGAATACCACAAGAGAGCAAGAGGATCTACTACTAAACGGCGGACGGATCTACAAGAGATCCAGACAGACACACCGGGATCTCCCGCTACAGGTGATCCCAGTTGCCAGGGCTACTGTGGATGGGAACGAGTCCCGTACCTTCCCAGGAGCAGGATCAGTCTGGCTCGTAATCAAGACTCTCAATTCGAAGTTCTGACTATGATTAGAAAGGTACGGATGTAAATAGACAAAATAAATGCAAAATCTTGGATGCCTCACATGAAACGTGGCATGAGAAACGAACACACTGACACACAACATAATATTTTGTTAGGAACAGCTTTTTCAACTTCAAAAGATGTCAAAAACATGAAATTTGAAACATAGAATTAGTGAAAAGAATAAGGTCTGTCTACTTTGACAGTAAATTCAGCAGACTTGCAATAGATGTACCCACATCAGTTTGAGACGTGTATGTGTGTGCTTTAGAAACCTCAATTGACAAAGAAAAGTACAGCAGTACATTATCTACTACCGATTTAGGAATAATTATAAACTAGCTGGCAGCAAATGATGCTTTCAGTGAGATAGGAGGGGTACGTGATCATATGGGTTTAATTTGAATAAATTGGAATAAACTTCTGTTTTTCTGGTTGAAGTGGCTTTTTCAACCAGAAAAGAAGGGCAAATTTTAGTGTTTTTCAGAGAAAAAAGGAATAAATAAACATCCGCCCATCCAAAAAAACAAAAAAGAGGTTATCCCTCAAAAAGCTGAAATTCAACAGATAGTGCGTGTAAGAGCTACATTGTGTACCCCAAACAAAACACAAACGGCCGCTATAGGGAACATGTTACAATAGGCGAGAAAAACACCACTTTTTCTCTCTCTCTAATCCCTCCCCCCTTGAGATTCACATGGGAAGCGTTCAATGAACACCGCCCTGAAATTAGCTGTGGGAGCAGGTAAATAAGGTTTGAATAGCGATTACTTTCATTTAATATACAGCGCTATTACAATTATCTGTATGCAGTGTGGTGATATATAGGTATATATTAATGGGCTTATTATATATGATGTACTTTTAACAGAATATATAGATTAGGTTCAACATGGGGCTCAATTATGTATTTTAGGTGCATATATATCACAAGAGGGTGCATATATAATGTGGGTTACCTATATAAAGAGTTCATGCACTACATAGTGTATTATGGACCTCTTTTTATAGCTTGGAAATAGATGAGGATGCATTGTTAGGGATGTATATTTTATACGATAAAACATCCCCGGGCTTATACCCCGGAAAACTTTAACATATCACTGTCCGATTGTTATATTTCTTTGAAGGGGAAAAAGAATTCGAAATTCCACGGGATAAAAAGCACGGTTCGCCTGTCAGTCAGCCATAGACTGGTAGAAATAAGTTTAAAAAAGAACCCCTGGCAGATTTTTCTAATTTGTAAATCAAAAGAATAGAACCCAGGTAGATTCACAAAATTCGGCAAAGAAGAACTAAAGAAAAAGGAGAAGAAAGATAGGTAACTAGAATTGCAAAGAAGATAACACACTTTTAAACTCACTCACCCGCTTATACCCACTTGTCTGAGTCATCTTGACCCTCTTCTTCTCCTTCCTCCTCTCCCCGTCCACCTCACATACATCACTTAACTTCCTCGGATCCGCCTCACTCCCACACAGACTCCCCCGCACGGAGTTGCCGTACTGCGGCTGCGAGAACACGCTGAAACGCCGGAATCCCGAGGCGGAGACTGCCGGCGGCGGTTTTACGGCGGGAGGATTTTCCGCAGCGGCGACTTTGCGACTCCGCCCGAAGCCGCAACTGAATAATTTAGTGTCCCCATTGGCGGGGTGGTACTCCGGGGAGTCCGAGTTTCTGACAGGGAAGTTCCAGGCAGGGGAAGCTACTGGGGGTCCGTTAGGAGATGAGACTCTGGGGGGTTGTGCGTAGAAGGGGGAGGGGAGGGTGGGGTTGGTGGGGGAGGGGTAGTCCAGATGGTGGTCTTTGAGTTTCTGGTACAGTCCATCGAACGAGTACACGCTGCCGAACTCGTCATCCTTACGCGAATTTAGAGTAGCCATGGGTCATTGACATTTTCTTCTGAGAGGGGATATATAAACTGTATGAAGTCAAACACAAGGATATGTTTTTTTCTGTTGATTTCTCAGAATTTATGGAAATACAACGCAATTCTTGGCACACAAGCATTGTATGCGGAGCACAACTTGTTTCGAATATTGGACATTCCTAAAGAATGTGACAAGCGTGACTCTCGAGGTGTGACCAGGGTTTTAGTACCGTAATGTAAGAATGTAACAAATCACAAAAGATCAATCAAGTGCAACGGCCCAGTGTTGCCAATAAAGCAATAACAAATAAGTATTGGTGAATATAAACGCGGAAAATTAAAAACGGAAAATCGCAAAATTCTGACCGCCGGGGTAAAACTAAAAACCATGAATTTTAACCTTGAACTGTTGACACTTGTATCAAAAATATAAAACATTGTCATCACGAAAAACTTTCTCCTTTCGGGCCGCTTCCGGTGTAGCAATCAGTCAACGGCGCCTGCATTCTACGACCCGTGCACGGGAAATAGGCAGCCCGATGTCTACAATATTCCCATTCTAAGCCTTGATAATGAAGTCACGCCCGAACGCCTACTGGCTGCTTTTTCAGCCGATATGTCTCCCAACTCTGTGTCGGTGTGTCTGTAACCCGAAGTAGGTGTGTCTGGATGTCTGTTTGTCTGTATATGGATCTGCGCAAGCGTTCCGCAATGCACATTCCTAGTATAAAATGAGATATACTGGAATTTGGAATCCACCCAGAATTCACACGAGGTCGAATCGGTAAATGTATTTGATCAGAAACTTTGGCACCGGAAAGATAGCCAACGCCTTACAACAACTTACAAGAAAAACTTTAAAATATGATCTTTGCAATATAGCAGCAAAGTTGGATTGAGGAAGTATGACAACCGCTTATTTTCGAGTCACGCACGATATCAGAAAAGTTCAAAAAGCAGTTCAAAAAGCAGTCAATTGAAGTCAGAAGAACGTGTGCGTTGTACAAGTCTACGAATACGTGATTGTTAAGTCTGCGGCTTACAGCGCTTCTCGACAATTTATTAACAATCAATACCTTCCGACTACGTTATTAGAATATTATAGGGGATGGTCGCGTGCTGAGAGCAGGCGATTACAAAAGCGGAAGATTAAGTCATAAATATATTCCCCCTTTAAAACAGGATTATTCCGGAGACAGTTCCAACAGCAAATTGCGCAGCTTTTGTGTGTGCGGCATAAGTTTGCGCGGCGTAGAGACATCTTATTCATAATTTGTCTAACCGCCGCGCAAAGTTTACAAGCTGCGCGCACCAAAACTGCGATCAAACTGCAGTTCGAACTGCCAACTGTTCTACGTAAATTCCAAATCGCCAACGAATAAAATACATTTTTGATAACGTTTAAAATGGTATATAGCAAATAATTACATACTATAGCGATGATAGTATGATATCAGTGTCAAAAATATAGTCTTCGTATTAATATAGACAGATGGAAATTTCAAACAACGGGGATAATTTTAAATGTTGCTATATAATGTCGAAAATGGGGTGCATATTGACACATTACAAGTAATATATTTCGATTAATGACGATTTTGCCTCGATGTTTCACTAGCCAAATGAAAGATGAGAATACGAGCTATAGTTTGATCTTGCCGAGAAGTACTAATATTTAGTATTATTTCCTTTATTTTTTGCCATCGGTTTTACGGTTCGTCACTCACAGTAATCACATTTTGATGACATGAATGTATTTTGAGGAAATTCTAGAAGGTTCTGTCATCATATGTGGCGAATGATCGTAAAAATATGTGCTCAAATTATGACATAATTATACTATGACATCAATACACCTTTATTCTTTTGAATATTTACGACGAAAATACGGATGACAAAATACGTTCAAAATAAACTTTACCAAATAAACTATTTCAGAACTAGGTACAGAGACAGTTAAGTATAAGTTGATGTTTTCAAATTTAAACTATCAAATTCGAGAAATATGAATAAGGATTTTATCAGAAGTACAGACTTAAAGCTCAAGTCTAAACGTCGTCATACTAGTCGAACAGAGGAAGTTAATAACACCTCAATAACAAAGTGAGGTATGTTAAAGGGGAAAAATTTCGAACTTTTGAAGCCATAATGATAATTACAAAGGTATCTATCGAACGTTTAGACGTATGGAGAATCGGCAACAAGCATCTATCACAACACATGACAATATAAAATACACTAGGAGTATTGCAATAAAGTCAATTGAATAGTACTTATAAAATTCAATGACAATATATAAAATATATAACTATTCCAATAAAATTATCTTGAATAGTGATTTATAAAGTTAGACACGCGCCTATCGGTTCCATTTTGGGATACTGCCCAAGGGCGTAAGCCCAATGTTCGGTTTTAATGTTCGTTGGGAGAGGGTCTAAACCAATATGGACCCGATCAGGCAAGTGTCTATATATTATAGACCCTTATGAAAACGTCAGAGGGTTATATAATATGTAGTTGAATGTAGGCTTCGATGCCAAGATGGTAGTTTTAAATATAATAATGGTAAGTGAAGAATACTGGTGCAATCAGATAAAAATCACTGCGAACCATTATTAATCATAGTATTCATAGCAGACTATTATAATTATATTGCTATACGACATTGCAGAGAGTCGTACGAGTCATTCAATATTCATGAAAAATGAAAAGAAAATGTTGATAATGGCTAATTTTCTTATTAACGGCATTAGTTATTCAATATATTCAATGATAGTTTGAATAATTCAATCATAAGAAGGAAATTAGTACCTACTTAAGAGGAATATTTGCATGACATGAAATATTTTGAGTTTTTTCGAAGAAAAAACAAACAAAAAACATATTTTCGTGCCTAAAACTTAAGTTTCACCAACTTAAAGTTAAATTATCATCCCCAAAGCAATCAAATTTTTCAATTTTCAGAAAATTCACTAAATTTCGATTATTGCAAATTCCTCATTTCAGCCCTTATAAGTACCCTCATCAGGTATGCGATAATTAAATTTCGAGGCGCACCACGATCAAATTTCGAAATCTGACCTCCAAGAATGAAAGTTATTAAACTATTAATTTTTTCCACCTGATCTTTTCACTATCCTTATTAAATTAGGTAACAAAAATTCTGATCGAACAAAAGTGGATTGAATATAATATCCGTTATAGCTATGGTAAAAAGCAACAAGAAAATTGGTTGTATGAGCAGTTGATCACAAGCAAAGAGCAGTTGCTCATAAGCTCACATAAACTTATGTAGACTTTCACTGATGTTTGAGACGAAGTAGAAAAACCCTTTAAGAGGACGGAAATAAATATATGTATATATACTAAGTAAATACATACGATATATACATAGATAGGGATACAGATATGTCTTGTTTTCTGATATGGGAGAAAGTATGGCAACGCCCAACGTTTCATGTAGGTCTCCAATATGGTCGAAATCTCCAAATAAGTGAATCGTCCGTTGAGCAAGGGGGCTGAATTGACCAAAGCTGTCAGCCATTATTTCAGCCAGATTGAATTTTAGTTCAAGCTTACCGAAAATAGTTCATTGTTGAAGATAGAAATGTTTATTGTAAACTACTTTTTCCCCTTGGGCACAACTGCATACCTTATGCCTTCATGAATATTCAGTAGGTATCCGTGATGAATATCAAGCAAATAATTATTTTCTTTTTCGAAATCGTGACGCAGTACATTTTACCACTATTTTGCGATTTTTTATTTCAATAAAACGTCGATGATTCTTGCGTTTTGTTGAGGAAAATATTCAAAAAATCTAGAATTTAAAGAATCTTGATCAGCCTTAATTTGCTCTAATAAGCTTATATAAGGCTTGGATTGGGAGATATTTTGAATAAAAACAACATACAAATAATTGTAAAAGTCAGTGTAAGGCGGACGCATGAAAGCGAGAATTTATAGGAAAATGGATATGTATGCCGTATGGTTAATAAACCCTCACAAGATGAATAGGCGGCTAAGATTCCGGCATAATATCAGGGCACAATATAGAGAGTTGATGACGTTGAATCACCTAATTTTCGCGCGCGCGGCTTAATTACTTTCCGTGCGATGAAAAGTAAAATGTTTGGACTCAAAGAAAGCGATTTGTGTCACAAAAATGCAGACGGCGCATTATTAAGCTTGATTATCTAGAAAATATAGTAATAAAGTATTGAACTCCCTGTGAGTGCACGCAATTCATATTTCACAGAATAACTAATCAACTAATAACTACTTAACTATTTATTAGGTAATTTGAAATTATCAAGAAATCAAGAAATCAAGAAGTCAAGAGAACTTAATATCAGATATTTCGGCCACAAAATCACATTATGCGATGAAAAAGCAGAGTTGCATAACATCAAAGTGTTTCGGGTGAACGAAGACGAATGTTAGAAAGTATAAATAGTAAGCGTCGACACGAACCTTAGGCGGTTATAAGATGACGTCATTATCATAGCACAAAGTGGTAATTTGATGACGTTGATAAAAGCCTATTTTTCACAGGGGGTTTAGCAGATGTCCAGCCCAACCCAGTATATCCTGCCTTACATTTCCACTTAAATCCCTGCATATATTTTGCATATTATATATTTGAGTTTTCAATAGAAACTCGGTTTAAGTGTAGAGATTCCCGGTAAAAATCAAGATTTTAGTGCAAAATTATATGTACAGGGACAGTAGAACAGTATTGACATTTCAAGAAATAAAAGGAATAATTGTCAATTATATATGGGTAAGATCTTGGAAGAATCTTATTTAGTTATTTGGACTTTGGCTAGAACTAGACTTAAAGATGAGTTAATTCAGTAAATTCCAGTAAGGGGATCTTTTTCACAGATTTTTCATTCGATCTCATACTTGGGAAAATTGCCGGATCATCAAAATTCTTACAATTTCTGCGAGGAAAAAAACTTCAACCCGCTGCTGAGTTTATAATATCTTGCTGATCCTAAAATTTATGCACATTATAAAACGAATAACGATGCATTTTCCTACTAAACATTTCCAAAAAATAATTATTCACAAGATATGTTTTTGAAGATTGTGGTTGAGAAAAAAGACACATGAAAGGTCAAAAAGATTGATCTGACTCGCTATTCGATACGGTCTTTGGACGTGCTTATATCGGCTTGAATTGTTTGAAAGTATCAAATAAACTCGGAATCTGGAACATGTTAAACACTCAAAACATCGAATAGAAAAAGTCAGACTTTGAAAGAGTTGGAAATATCGACATTAGACGCATCTATCCGCTATTTCTCATAAATATTTTGACTTCTTGAGCATATTATAATATCAACATATCATCATGGGTAACGTATTAAAATTCCAGTGAATTTTGAGTCTAAGACTCAGCTTCGGAATACTGTGGAGCATGAAATTAATTCCAGAAATCACTGACCAATCTGTATGCATAAAATTGAACGCTGATTGGTCAATGTCACGATAAGTTGGGGTCATATATGGTTGAGCTACAAAATTGCCGATGATTCTAGACGAACATACCAACAATTTAAAACTCGTGAAAAGAATTCGTCAAATAATTCATTGATCATTAAGATATGAAATTCGGCAAAGCAAGATACCAGTTCTCAGAATCTTAACGCAAGATATTTGTTCTTTTCTCAAACGTAAATAAATCTATTTCTTGGTAGTCGTTAGAGGTCTACAAAGCAATCTAGACGCAACGTTGCTTAGAAATCCCGCAATAACTTACAGCGACAGGCTTTCAAATCGTTCAATGTCGAGTGGGCGATTCCTAATGGAGAGATGAAATTGCTAGGAAGCAAGGTATTTGTTTTCTGTCTGCTCAGATTTCGACAAACTTCACTGCTAAGCAAGACAGTAGCGAGTAGGAATAGATGAGTTGCTCTCATACGCTGGTTTTCTTTAACCATGGAATAAAATGTCGAATGAACTGGAACTGCACAGGAATTTCCTGTAAGACCCTCAAAATTTTGAAATAATTACTTTTTCACGTTAATCATCGAGTCAAATAAGTCGACGACTCATTATAAGATTATAGATTTATCCCCCGACACTCAGATTAAAATCTAAAAGGATCAATAGCAGAAGATAAAGGACTTCATATGGTTGTGACCACTGATTTAACCCATTCATTTAACGTACCGTCCAACTCACAAGAATAGAATTCAGGTAAAATTGTAGAATACACGCTAAGAATTGGCAGTTGTGAGTGGTTTAGTTATCTTCGTTTAGAATTGTCAATTTATGGTGCCAGACTGCCTATTTTCCATAACGGCTAATAATGTCAGGAGCGTATATTAGGGTGCCTTTAGGATCCCAAAATCGTCATAACATTGACCAATCAGCGTACGAGTTTACGGTCAATTCAGACGCTGATTGGTCATTGTCAAATGGACTTATGGATAAGCTGGTAGGTACACCGTAGACAATAATGTCAGTGACAAAAGATAATTGACCAAATATATGAGATGCGGTAACACAAAAGAGGACAATAATGGTCTGACGAGAATCTGAGAATACAAGTGAAAAGACAATGAAAGGGTGCAGTCCTATTTTCAAAATACATTAATTCAAAGTTAAGTTAAGAGTTCAGTGGAAGGTTAGGAAGATTAAAATAAAAGCTTGAGGCTTTAGAATTCAGTTGCTGGTTAACAGCTCTAGGCACTAGGCATGTGGTTTGGCAATTGAGATCAATTCACGATTTTGAACTATGGAGCTTCCGAAATAACGCCTTTCTTACCATGGTAGAAAGTCAGACTAAAATTATCGACTTGAAGCAGTTATGTCGACTGCCCGACTGCTGACCAGCAAAGCTCTTGATAAAATGTTAACTATAATTACTTAATTAAGTGACTGCAATATATACGCCTCTTGTAGTAATATTGTTCGGCATTTGATAAGAGTTCTAATATAGTGAGATATTAAGACGTAAGAGAGATATTAAGACATTTAGACATAAGAATACTGGAGGTTATAATTAGGACTGACAGTTAGAAATGCTATTTTTCGATTACTCATATAAGATGGACGGCACCTCGTGATATAATGAATCGGACTTACTGTAACTCAAAGCAAAGATAGTGATTACGAAAATAGAAGAACAACGTCAATAAGTGATATAGTAGTCAAAATCGGTCATAAAACAGTGCATAAAGAAGAAACAACTTCGATATCAAAGTCAAACGCCGTCCAAAACAAAGATATCTGTGAAAGTTAGACTCAAAAGTAATCTCCAGCGGTGACCAAAACTTTGGCGATGTACGCGTGAATCGCATGTTTTGCTTTCATTATCTGAATAATTTGAAGGAAAATAGAATTATTCAGATTTCTGAATAATTCTGTTGTCCTTCAAATACTTGTGAAAAATGAAAAGCAGCTTGTTATATACGACTTGAAAGCTGCTTCTAATTTTATCACAAATTAGAGGAAAATCAGAATTCACCAGTGCCAAACAATATGAACTATAGGTTGTGGAAGAAGGGCGTTACACGGCTCTTAAAGTGAGAAGGTATTATTTGCTCGACGGTTTGTGGTAGTTACGACTTACAAATTGCATCAGACCAAAAGTAGAAAGGACCTGAGGAAAGGTTATATCAGATATTTTAATCTCAAAACAGAGTACAAACTAACAAAGTTACAGTGACTCGATCAACTCATGTCTCTGTGTTTTTAGATAATTTGTTTTGAGAAATAAAGGTATGAAACCTCGCGAAATACTATCGGAGAGTATTATTATCTACAAACCACAGTACAGAAAAGCTGCAATCTGATCAATTCATGTCAGCAATGTTCTAATGGCAGTGATAAAAAGAAAAGATCATGGCGTTTGTATGATCATTCATTGGATTCATTAGCGAATAATGAAAGAATATTACCATATATTCTGATCTACCTCCTCAAAAGTTAAAAGAACAAAATTAAATTCATGTATTCATTCATAATCCATATCGGGATCTGGTCTAGTACAGAAGCAAACAAAAGCACAGAGTATAACACTGTACCCTGTAGAATAAAGCGGGTAACATAAAAGCGAACGCACCTCATTATTATTATTGATATTAGTATTATTAATGAAAACCCTGACACAAAAGATAGACTAGAAGTTCTAAGCAATATTCATTATCAGATTCATTACAAGTTACGTGTCATTCATTTTCAAGTTGTCGTGAAAATACCGAAAAGGTTATGGACAATTGGGTGAATTCGTATCCCATTGCCTATGTCAAATATGTAATTCACCGCATATATTTACCCACAAAGCATATATTATTATTAACCCTACTTAGCTACTACTAAACTAAGGTGCGAAAAATAGGCCTTTTATGTCATAAATTCACAACTTAAAACCATAAAAATGGCATCACAAACACCAGTCCATTCCTTGCACGTGGCATAGACTCCTTCTTTCAGTACTCTGAATCACGACCTACAATACCCATTTCCACCTCATCAACGCCCCACTTTAACCCATGATAATGACGTCATCTCATTTCACAAACTAACACAGAAAATGTGTTATGTGGGAAATATTTTCATCCTTCTGCCAGTCTCACTATATCGCCACACTCGGGGAATTCTCAGGAATTTAATGGAGGAGAAGGTACGCTGGGCACAACAGATTATAGGTCCAGGTACATTGGTACTCTGGCTATAACACCACCGACCTTAAACATGCGCGCGCGCAAAGACCATATGGTTACGAATGCTGTCACCATGATGGTTTAAAATGTTACGCTGATGACAAAATAATGGCCCGTTTTTCGCGCGCGCCCTTCGTGCTCGTTAGCTTTATAATGCTTATAATTGCTACGTTTCAAGGAGATCCAACGAAACATAATGTATTTACAACATGTTCAAATGTTCCGAGATGAACTCATGCTAGTCCGATCCAAGGACGGCCCTGTTCGAATACGCGCGGTGGAATGATAGGCAGAGCCGTGATGACGTCATTATCATAGGTTAAAGTGGGAAATTAATGATATTTATTCGCCTATTTTTGCGCATGGGGAATAAGGTCTAACATTGGAGTCTAACGAAGTAATTAACAGCATTAACAATCGCTGATAGACAAGTGTAGTAACATTTTTGTAACTTTTCGTGATTCTATGAAGCTAATATGTCTAGCTTGGTAAGCAGTAAACGCTCAAAAAGAGCTAGGAACACCAGTATACGGTAGAAGTTTAGTGGGTTTAGTCTAAAAATCAGGTGATTAATATGAACCTTATTCAACATTTAGCAAGAGTGGCAGATTTTCTTTAAAATCTGAAACCCTGAAAGCAGTAAGCCATGGGTGGTCCATTGGTCTAAGTCTAAAACAATAGGATGAATGCCGCGTGGATTGAAAGAAGAGCAAGCACCAAACCTAAGGAAAAAACTGAACTGAGCCGAAAATTGAAATGTGGGGAACTGGGGAAAGCTCATTTAACTCATCTGGAGGGAAATACTGTACACTTGGTCATCTTCATAGAAATGAAGATGGCTTTTAGATCCCATGGCACCTCTATCAAGTGGAAAAACAGTAAATCAGCAAGAAAATACTCAAAATGCTAATATTCTCAGACCAATTTTTGGAGCACAATACACCGACAACGCAAAAAGTGACGGTTTAAACGTCACGAATAAGTTTCTGATAATACTGAGAGAAATGGAAATCCATTCAGTGACGTACATAAGAGCGAATTCCGATGATAATTTTTACATATATTCATTCATTTTTAAGGAATACGATGCAGTAGCTACTGTTAACTAAGGATCTGAAGGGACCTTCAAATTATGGGGCTGTAATTGAATCAAGACCTACTGGAATATGCAAGTGAAATAGTCTACGATACTTAATAACGTCGTATTACAGATGGTCTGTGACGTAATAGGACAATAGGGATAGGATGATCTAATCTTAATCTTATGATTTCATTGGTACCTGAACCATTTTTTGGAATATCGAGGTGCTACCCAGATAGGTCAAGGGTTACCGGACGTTTGGGCACTGTCTTTGATTATGGGACAAACTCAATGTCAAACTAAGTCGACCCTATCAGCATTTTCATGATATTGATGTAGATTTTAATCAATGAAAATTGAATAAAGTCAAAGATTAAAAGGACAGATGCGACAAGTAGAGGTCCGAACAGTTTAACTGCGCTTAAAACCAAGGTCCTCGAAGTACCATCATTCAAGACGCGGTGAAAAAATTGAGCCAGGAGGCAAGAATACTACCTACAATGTAAAACTTTTGAATTAAACTTTTAAATCAATTTTTGTAATCTATTAACCATCGAAAAATATGTGAATACCTTGAATACTGAATAGATCTTTGATAAAACTCTATCAAAATTAAGTTAGACTCTAAATCTAAATCAGGATAATTAGAGAATTAAATTAAACAGGTGGCATTGTGGTCTTGATGAGAAACTGGCTGCTGAAACGAACACTTTCAAACGCAAGGAAATCATTTTATTAGTCACAACCTCACCCGTAAAATTGTTAAACTATAAATATAAACTATAAAGGCATCAAAAAGCGAAAATGGTAGTAAATTCAAATCGAAGAACCAAGCATTAGCAGATGAAAATAATTCCATCTCGGGTCTGATTAATAGAATTACTCACCGGAACAAATCACAAGATTGAAATTATAAAATGGAAACTAAAACTCATAAAATAACTAAATTAGATATTATGTCCGTACCAGTTTGATATCGGTGTTCGCAACATGTTCTTTGATCTCAGATACCCTGAAAAGCCGCGCACTAAAAACTATGCAATTTTAAGTCATCAATTTGTCATGTTAAAACATGATCGTGTCATTAATTTCATCCGCGCGTTGCTCACAAGGGATCTTCGATAATTAGGTGGGCCGCGAGAGACTTTAAAATTTGTTGAATAATAATTTTACGATTTATGTTATGATTGAGAGTCAAGATGAAGGAATCGAAATCATAATTATGTTCAATTTACAAATATAATTTCGATAACAAGTTACAGTGAAGTAGTAATAACTATAAAAAATCATAACGCGGTACGCTCTGTCATAAAATTCTCGTATTCCTCAGCCATCTTATGATCTGCGCGCAAAAATCCACAATTAACCGCTATCAACTTACTGATTGTGTTACCATCTCAACCGCTTAATTTTACGTGCACGGTGTTATGGATGGGCAGGACTAACGCTTAACCGGCACTAAACTGGCGCTAAATCTGCACAGAACCGGTGCCAAACCTGCAATATAAGAATATACTGGCTCTAGACATGGATTTAACCGGCATAAGACCCACATAAGACGAGCGCATGAAAAATTGGCTAACGGATCTATGCCCTTATTATGATACATCGCCAAAAGACTCAGTGGCATGTAGCTAAAAATAACTATCAGACTTTATCAGAGATCGCTATAATTACTATACTATCTTACTATGTAATTATATCCGATTATCTTATTATAAGGAGAGCTGTAAGCATCAGTAATTATTACTTATTTGCAATTAGCATATAATTGTGAAAGATAAAGATTATCGTAAACCATGCAAGGCTATCAATGATTCTTGGCACAGACACCCATTTTAATCCCTACTGAGAACTGAGGAAGCCAAGAAGAAAATGAAGAATATAAAACAAGGACCAAAAAGTAAAAACCAGGACCATAAATGCTACGAGCGACTTGGGACGCTGGCAATGATTCTGACAACGATCACAAGACAATCCAGTTTCAATAATTCTGGTTACCCCCTAGCGTTTGACCTCACGTTTTAAATCGCTGCTAGACGATTTGCATGATAACAAAATACTTCCCACTTCTGGACTCAAATTATGAATTATAAATACCCTTCGTAACATGTAAATATTGCCTCGTAAGTATATATATTATACGGCGATGTTACCCATCATCCAGGCTGCGATTTGAGGCTGACCCCTCAGAATAGCTGATTGAGAGTGACGTCATTATCAAAGATTAACATGTACAATTGATGAAGTCCAGGGGACTTAATTCTTCTCCGAGGACTGTATATATTTGAATTCGTATAGTGTAGCAATACACATAGTGTCAGGTGGTGATCAGGAGGGTATTTATACGCCGCGCGCGAAAAATAGGCGGTTAAGATGACGTCATTACCATAGCTCAATGTAGTGAGTTGATGATATCAAACCGCCTATTTCTCGCGCGCGACGTTTAGTAATGAACGCTCAGAATACAAATAGGCGGTCGCCATAGGACGTCATTAACATTGTGCGCGCAGCCAAATATTGATGAAAGTAACCGTCTATATTTTTGGCGAGTCTTAGGGGGCTCAATATTGTTATCATATACGATCAGAGGGAGGGGGCAACATACTGCATATATTATAGCAAACAGTCAGTAATTGTGTCGTGGTAATCGGAGTAAAGGACAAAGGTAATCGTGGTAAAGGATATATCATAGGTAATACCGTATCTTCATGCCCCTCTATCACGTGACATTCACGTGGTGAAGTCACGTGGTAATGGTGGTAAAGGATATCATCATACGTGAGGGGGATTGTGTCGAGGGTACGACGAATTGCGCATAAGATTATGCGTTGTAGACACTGACAATTGCTGGGCGTCGGCATTGTGGCGCAGCAGCTGTTTAGATCAGTTGGGTAAAAAGGGGTAGGGAGCTGCTTTTAGTTTTGGGATTTGGTGACATAAGCCTTAATTAGAGTCCTAATTAGAGAGGGGATGAGTCGGGGGAAGTAAACCACCATTTGAATCTAATTTGAATCTAACCATTTGAATTCATCAGTCTTAGGTAAGAGGGTACGACAAATTGCATAAGACTATTGTGAGGGAACAACAGGGCGTGTGTCGTTATTGTGCGATTTGGAGCACCTGCTCATACTCGTGAAGGGGACAACTTTTAGTTTTGGCAAAATCAGCGGCTAATCATTTAGGAGAAGGGGGTTTGCTAAACCACTGTTCCGTTTTAAGACAGGTGGGCAAAGGGACTACTTTTAGTTTTGGGGAAAACTCCGAAGTTTTGGATGAGCTACATTCAAGTATTCAGAAGGGGGCGGCTAAAACCACAATTTTATTAAAAATTTCTGAGTTGTCCATTAAATATTGGCATAATGGATCAATTATCAATGAAGCAAGAACAATCGCTTTTGGATTGAGCACATCCATGAATAATTGAATATTAAAAAAGTCAAAAAACGCGTTCACGTAATATCTAGTACTCGACGGTATGAAAGCGCATGAGACTAAAAGTTTAAACGGCTAAAATAATGTCACGGCTGTAAATAAACTGCATAAGTGCATAAGTGCTAGGGAAGGTATTAAGACGTGTGAAAATTGGAAGGTATGTGAACGGTAAACGACATTGAAAAAGGTGAGAAACAATTAAAAACCATAGAAGTCCAAAAAATGTGCGAACAGTGATGCTACTAAATATTTCATTTTTAGGGTGAAATTTGAGGAAAATCTGTACTTCAAGGCAAACCTTAAATTCCTTAAAACAAAATAAAGCAGTAATTACACGTCATGCCAATGACAAGTTAAGAGTTGCCTCCGATCGATTTCCTACAATTTAGATGTCAATTAGGACCCCTAAATTTTTCATTATTTCCATTACCAATAAGATTTGTGTTTAAGAGTTTATAAGCTAGGTTATCTTCAGAAGCTCAGCCTTGTTTTACTTGATATAATTGGGGTTAAATTCTTATTTTTTCCCGAATCAGAATTTATCCGATATCTCTGACACTGGATATATAAAAGTCAAAGATGGGCTATAAAAAGCGGACTAGTGACTAGGGCGCTACTGAAAGTGGAAGCTAGCCACTGGATAATACGGCGGAGTCATTACTAACTTACTACTTAATCATGTGAACTGGGATATAAAATACGAGGAGAATATATAAATGCCGTCGCGCGGCGCGCATGACAAATAGACTATTCAATGTCAGCATTTAACTATTCTAAACCCTGATAATGACTTCACTCTCAACCGCTTATTTCTTGAAGATAAGAGCGGATTTCACATGCGACACAGGTGTCCATATTGCGTACAGATTTTAATACAACTTTAATGATACAGCTTTTAGTTTAATGGTCCAACTCCTAGGCTTTTACACGGTACTACTTTTACTACTTTCCAACATATATGAGTCGCAGCTTGGCTGTGCAATGGAGCAGCTTCATGAAGTGAAAAAACCTCCGGTACTTAAATATAAAGAAACACCTTTCGAGCAAGTAAAGAGTGAATATGTGCACTGTAACTCTTTACTTCCACAAAACTCCTATTTCAGCGAAACGCATGACGACCCGAGGAACTGGCGCAAATGACTGCGATTCACTGTCACTGGCAATGAATAAATAACAAAATGAATGCCTAAAATCAGTGCCAGAATGAATAAGAAACTAATGTTGCGTGCGTGTGGCTGAAGACCTGCCTTTGTACAGACTTCATTAATTAATTAATTAGGTAACAAAACTCAACAATGCACCAGACTTAACAACAGAATTATCCGTAACATACTGTAACAGTACTTCAATGAGGCATCGCATAAAATTAACAATGTATAGTGAAAATCTCCCTCACAATGGAACAATGGCAGGGTGTAATACAGTGTGAGCAGGTGATTAACTAATTTGAATACTACTTCGCATTATTAATAATTAATCTCTCAATTAGTTCCTCCCGTACCATAATGTAAATCAGACGGATTTTTCTGAGATAGCTGAATAGATTCATCAGTCATGTGATAAAATGTACTAAAAAGCCGAAAACTTGATTTTAATAAGATCACGTGATAAAAAACAGATCACATGACAGTGGAAGAAGAGATTCTTCCATTTTCCTCCAAATATACGAAAAAGAGGAATGTTGATTGACATCATCAATTCATCGTAATAAGCAATGATGATGACGTCACTCTAAAACCTTAGCGTGGCCTATATGCAATGCCCTTGGATGTGGGGTAATTTGAGGAATATTTAAATGCGTGGCAATAGCGGTTTGCGGATGATCGTTATGGAAAGTAGGTTGGTAGGTGAAGGTTATGGTCTAATTCTAATATATCGTACGATATCAGGAGGGCCAATCCCCAGAATTTGGCCAATATTCCCAAGAATTGACCCTATATTCCCAAGAAATCGCTCAATTATAATATGTTGGCTAATAATAGGCGATTGCAGCGCATATAATAAATGTCATCGTTAAACGATAGGGCACCAAGGGATGCAAGATCGGCTCGGGTTCGATTCCAGAGTTGGACATGGCCCACGAATTTCACTCAAAGCAATGAAAAATGTAACTTAAATGCAAAAACTCAAAAGCCGAAATCGAACCTCAAAGTATGATTCGTCTCGACCAATATTAGTCGCGACTAAATGGCTATGCAAAAAGTGCAGCTTAATTAAAACCAACTGAGATTATTAAAGTCACCCCCTCAAAGATAGACACTACAGAGCAACGTCATAATGAAGGATTAAAGTAGTGGGTTGAGGACACTAATTAATAAACTTACTATTTTTCACCCTTTAACCGTCATAAATTGCTAAAATTATGCCACATTATGCTAACATATAAACTGAGAAACTAAGAATATAATGGCAGGAGCGTGAGTTGCATTATATAGTACGATGTGATTAACGTTCCTTTTGAAAGTGTGAATGGCAGGTATAGCTTCATGCATCTGAAGGAGAAGAGTAGGCAGCTGTCGGCATTATCATGAGTGATGTCTCCATAGTTCATTGGACCAGCGATGGACCTGCAGCAAACCAGCGCTAGACCTGCATTAGAGTGGCGTAGGCCCCGCGCATTGATAATGTCATTGTGAGCGCGCGCATTTGCATATTCTATCGCCAACATCGCTTCACGTAGGTCAAATTAAAAACGAACGGTTTCGGATGGGTTACGCGTTTTTTTAAATCAAAATTTTTGGTTGCTGTTTCGGTTTGTCAAAACGTATCGGTTAACCGTTGTTTAGCCAACGATTCTGAAAGCGAAAGTTCTAACCGTGTCACTATACAGCTCAGTGAATTTTTTTTGAAAAAGTCAGTTTTTTTCGAAATGAAAACAACGGGTCCGGCTTATAGCTAAAAAGCACTGGTCAACCACTTCTTCCGTTACGGACTATGGTTTGGTTAATTGGGTAAACCGGTCGTTTACTAAGGCCAAGTGATCATCTGATCACAAGATTAAGCCCGGCCAGTCTTTTGTCATCCCGACCATTCTCCTGTCTCGGATGAAGAATTTGTACGTGTACCCGAACAAAGGAATACTTTCGAATAGTTATGACTGCCTCACATTGTTTCTCGTAGAGAGGAGTGCACCGGTATCGAGACAGTACGCTAATTACTTAATTAAGATGCATTACGATGCTTAAATGCCAGGCCATTGTCTGTAGCGAATATGTCAGGATGATTCGAATATCATACATCGCTCCCTGCTAATAGGGCGATAATAGAACAATGGTCATACGAATCCTCATTCAATAGATAGTTCAAAGTGTGAATTGGTTATCAGATTGTAAACCAGCCTGTGGTGACTTTAGAAAAAGGTAACAACTGCGGCCGGAAATTAACAAAAAAATTTCTGCGTTTGGTGCGAAAATGTTCTGCTTTCGGCCACATCAACTGAATTTGAGCCCGGCCGTGGATATAACATCTGAATTGAGTCAGAACTACACAAAAGGCAAAAAATATTCAGCCATCTAAATTCTAAACCCTTCAATGTCACATTGTTCAATGAAAGGATATAATGAAGCACCAGCATATTGCCATATTGACCAAATAATGAACTGCCGAGTGGTGATATGTTTTTGTCAACAGGTACCAGAATTTATCCATTAATGGATCATAGAAAAAGCGAAAAAAATTGTGAGGGGAATGCGCCTGAGCATTTTAATGTGGAAGAATAATTCAATGATTTCTTTCTGTCGAATTTGAAATTTCTGAGGAACTAAAAGTCCAAAAATGAATAAAATAATGTTCATTGTTAATATTTTCAAGAGTTGCTTTGAAATATCGCAAATGTACGCGCTCTTAACGAAAATATCGTTAGCTATCCGTACTGTCATTTCGCAGTAAAAAGTTAAAAACTTAAATTCCATTTGGGAAATTTTTAAATTTTTCGAGTAAATATGTAACCGTATGCAGTCTTAGACGCATTAACCGTATCAAAAGCTGTGGGGAATGAAAGCGAATCAGTTAAATTTCTATTGTACCAAAAATTTAAGCTAATATTATGAGGAACACCGCAAATTCTCAACAAATCAATAATCTTTTTTCGTGTGAACATATTTTGGGGGCATAACTCAAAGCAAAGAAGGGATATAAATTCGAAAAAAAGTACTTATTTTTAGATATTTTTTTCTTTAAACCCAAAAAATTCTTTTTAAAAAAAAAGGTACTAGGGAAAAGTTTGGAAAATTTACCTTAATATTGAATTTCAAATTTTAACAATCGGATTGGGGAAATTTTTTTTGCCGTTTTCCAAAAGAAAAAAAATTACCGCAATTAAAAAGGGAAAAAATTTCCCAAAAAAGGGAAAAAAAAAAAAGACTTTTTATTGAAACCGTTAAATTCTAAAAA
>WFMF01000371.1:0-66006 GCA_011033025.1 Beroe forskalii
CAGTTTCATCAAATCCATACAAGTATGTATATAAACATGGCCATTGCATTATTTTAATAAGTTTCAATGACCTTCCTAGGCTTAGATACAGCCCAAGAAAATTGCCTCTAGTTAGAAGAAAACTAAAATTACATAACTTTGTTCTAAAAGCATTTTTTAAAGCATTTTAGGACATATCTTTGATAACAAGTAGTATATAATACACACGCCCATTGCGCGTATTTTAAGCACACAATGAAATCTCTACTCAAGACTCTTGGGCGAGATACAAAAAATTGCTTCCACAATGTCTCGTGGGTGCCAAAAAAATCAGTTTTTCGCCCATAACTCGGTTCCTGAGCATTTAGGGCATATGTTTATTACAAGTCGTATATAAACATGGCTATTGCGCTTCTTTTAAGCCTAAAACGAAGTTTCTGCGACCTTCCTGGGCCGAGATACAAAAATCGCTTTCACAATGTCTTGCGCTAGCAAATTCCACTACTGAACTCACCAGTAGTGGAACGCATCCCAACGCGTTCTATTGGTTTTGTAACTTGTGTGAGTATTTTGTTGTGTCAAGAGCCTCTCTATGATATGTCATACAAGTTACATCATCACTAGTGCAGCAAAACCAGTAAGGGATCAATATGAATATAATTACTACCTTTCTATATACCAACTAACCACCACTATTGCAGGAACCACATTATCTTGAATGTATCCCAACAGCTACATTCGACCACAATATGTGTCTGCATGTGAGCTCAACAACTTAGTAGGTATCTCCATGTACCCAATAACTCAAAAGCTCCTTGTGAGCCTAACATCCCAGTAGCTCCAGGGGAGCCCAACAACCCAATAGCTCAGGGGCCCAACAATAGCTCCAGGGGAGCCCAACAACCCAATAGCTCCAGGGAGCCCAACCACCAATAGCTCCAGGGAGCTCAACAACCCAATAGCTCCAGGGGAGCTCAACAACCAATAGCTCCAGGGGAGCCCAACAACCCAATAGCTCCAGGGGCCCAACAACCCAATAGCTCAGGGGAGCCCAACAACCCAATAGCTCCAGGGGAGCCCAACAACCCAATAGCTCCAGGGGAGCCCAACAACCCAATAGCTCCAGGGGAGCCCAACAACCAATAGCTCCAGGGGGAGCCCAACAACCCAATAGCTCCAGGGGAGCCCAACTACCCAATAGCTCCAGGGGAGCCCAACAACCCAATAGCTCCAGGAGAGCCCAACAACCCAATAGCTCCAGGAGCCCAACAACCCAATAGCTTCATGTGAGCCCATCAACCCAATAGCTCCAGGGGAGCCCAGCAACCCAATAGCTCCATGTGAGCCCATCAACCCAAGCAAATCACCATAGTCATTATTCAGGGCCAGCAACACCCCACTCTCTTTTATAAGTGGGGTGGGTGGAGAATAACAGTGTTATCCTCCTCCCCAAGAACCATGGCATGGGAGCCCAACAACCCAATAGCTCCAGGGGAGCCCAACAACCCAATAGCTCCAGGGGGAGCCCAACAACCCAATAGCTCCAGGGGAGCCCAACAATCCAATAGCTCCAAGGGAGCCCAACAACCCAATAGCTCCAAGGGAGCCCAACAACCCAATAGCTCCAAGGGAGCCCAACAACCCAATAGCTCCAAGGGGAGCCCAACAACCCAATAGCTCCAGGGTAGCCCAACAACCCAATAGCTACAGGGAATTCCAACAACCCAATAGCTCCAGGAGAGCCCAACAACCCAATAGCTCCAGGGGAGCCCAACCCAAAAGCTCCATGTGAGCCCATCAACCAAATAGCTCCAGGGAGCCCAGCAACCCAATAGCTCCATGTGAGCCCATCAACCCAAGCAAATCACCATGGTCATTGGCTATTGGCAACACCCCACTCTCTTTTGTAAGTGGGGTGGGTGGAGAAATAACAGTGTTATCCTCCTCCCCAAGAACCATGGCATGGGAGCCCAACAACCCAATAGCTCCATGTGAGCCCAAAACATTATAGCTCCATCAAACCAAATAGCTCCATATCTACATTTAGCCTAACAACCCAACAGCTCTATGTGAGCCAAATAGTTCCATATGAGCTCAACAACCAAAGCAACTCCCAAGCAATCTAATAACTCCTCACTATTACAAAACTGCTGCCAGTTATAATCTACCTATATCAGGTCTAGGCTTTCCAGTCCGATAATCGAAACCGATAATTATCTCCGATAATTCGTCAAAATAAATTATCGGTTTATCTAGATAAAAATTATTTTTATCTAGATAAAATAGCAAAAAAGCTTGCGTTGAAAAATGCTGGTAAAATTGAAAAATTTCATTAAAAAACTCTCACTTTCGGACTGGTTTCAACTTTCACCAGTCTGAAGGATCACTGCCACCAGTCTAGCATGTCACTGGTACCTTTCTGACCAATCACCAACACCAGTCCGACATACCACAGACACCTATTTGATGTATATTGGCACCTGTCCTGATGTATGGACACCAGTCTGCCGTATCACTGACACCAGTCTGCCGTATCACTGACACCAGTCTGCCGTATCACTGACACCAGTCTACCATATCAATGACACCTGTCTGCCGTATCATTGACACCAGCCTGTCGTATCACTGTAACCAGTCTGTTGTATCACTGACACCAGTGACACCTGTCTGCTTTATCACTGACACCTGTCTGCCTTATCAATATCACTGACACCAGTCTGATTTATCACTGACACCAGTCTGCCGTATCACTGACACCAATCTGCCGTATCACTGACACCAGTCTGACTTATCACTGACACCAGTCTGCCGTATCACTGACACCAGTCTGCCGTATCACTGACACCAGTCTGCCGTATCACTGACATCAGTCTGCCGTATCACTGACACCAGTCTGCCGTATCACTGACACCAGTCTGCCGTATCACTGACACCAGTCTGCCGTATCACTGACACCAGTCTGCCGTATCACTGACACCAGTCTGACTTATCACTGACACCAGTCTGCCGTATCACTGACACCAGTCTGCCGTATCACTGACACCAGTCTGACTTATCACTGACACCAGTCTGCCGTATCACTGACACCAGTCTGCCGTATCACTGACACCAGTCTGCCGTATCACTGACACCTGTCTGCCTGCGACAGATCAAACTAATCTGACGGATGACCGATGTAGTGATGTAGTACTGATACCCTTTAGACACATCTCTGGTGATCGTTGACATCTTCGTGACCAATCATTGACAGTTACAGTTACACTATTTTGTCGTATCATTGACACCATTGAGAACTCGCAAGTGACACTGGCATCAGGAAGAAAATCACTGAGTCTAGCTTGCCTATGACAGAACCAGACAGATGATCACTGACAGCATTGTGAATTGTGATGTGATACATGACTGATGTACCTGAATGAACTCTGAAACCAATCGGAAGCGCCTTTGGCACCACTATCAGTATTACGTATCATTGACAATTTTCAGACGTAGTGTTTTCACTTAATAAACATCAGTGTCACTTTTCATTAACGTATATCAAAACGTGTATCAAAAATCACCATGATATCAGACTGACGTATATTTAGCGAAAGTAACCAGATTGACAGTGGCAAAAAAAAATTTAAAACTGATAGATTTTATCTAGATAAAAATTTTATCTAGATAAAACCAAAATAATTATCGGTTTATCTAGATGAAAAATTTGTTACCGATAATGGAAAGCCTAATCAGGTCACAGTTTTTGGCAACACTCTACTTTCCTTTCAAAGTGGGGTGGGTGGAGAATAACAGTGTTGTTCTCTGCCCCAAGAACCAAGACCTGGAAGCCGTTTGCTCCAAACACAGCTGTTTCAGTGGGCACATGAACAATATGTACTGAATGCAACACTGTTACACCATATGAAATTTACGTGGTAACTTCATGCATTTAAAAAAAATGCTTGCACCAAAATTTGCTTCCAACCTAGTAGTAGTACAAAATTAAAAAAATACATTACAAATTTACCAAATAAACCAATTTACCTAATCAACATGAATACTATAACGACTTTGTCAATGGAAAAAGACCACAAACTTTATTGATATAACAAAATCATTGCACACCAACTTCGTTAAACTGGGAAGTTTTAGACTAATTATTCCCTTGTATCCAGTGGATAATGAAAATGCAGTTTTTAGAAACGAATAACACGCCATCACTTATAGAAAAACCACACAATTTTAAGCTGTCCCAGCATTAAAGTCAACCAAAAAGCCATTCTGATAGATATCAGACATAAATGTTGCGATGAAACCTACTTGAGAGTACATCAATGAAACACGAAAAGCTTTTCATACACGCCAAAAAAGATATGAAAAAGGACTTTGATAGTGGATACCTCATCACATGCAGTAGTAACACCATGGATAACTATGACAAGAATTCATGAATCTAATGCAACTAACCACACCCTACCGTCAAGGTAATCTGTGAACTGCACAAATAATAAATTAACAGAGAAAAAGCAAGGTAACTCATAATACAGTATTATATACTAAACATCAGGCATAATAGGCCGCGAACTTTAGTTCGCCGCGAACCCGGGCGAACTCAGGCGAACCCGCGCGAACTCCGCGCGAGTTCGCCAGCGTTCGCCGACAGTTCGCCAATTTTTTTCCTTGGCGAACTCCGCTGAAGTTCGCCGAGTTCGCCAGACGTTCGCCGAACTCCGGGCGAACTCGAGCGAACTCAGGCGAACCGCGCGGAGTTCGCCGCAAACTAACGAACTAGTTCGCCGCGAACTAGTTCGCAGCGAACTTAAAATTTTTGGTTGGCGAACTATTTTTTGGAGTTCGCGGCGGACTCGTTCGCGGCGAACGAGTTCGCAGCGAACTAGTTCGCGGCGGACTAGTTCGCCGCGAACTATTTTTCTAAGTTCGCGGCGAACTAGTTCGCGGCGAACTCTTGTCCGACGTTGTCTGACCCCTTCGCCTTCGGTTAGGGTTTGGGTTAGGGTTTGGGTTGGGTTTGGGTTAGGGCCCATCCATGAACTATAAAGGACGTCCGCAAAATTTCGAGCATTTTAGACCCCTCCCTCCCCCTTGTCCGCAAACGTCGGCATTTCAGAAACCCCTCCTTCCCCACAGGACGTCCGCACTAGTTTCTTAAAAATCTTTTGAGTCATCATTCTGGGCCCGAAATTTCACGATTTTCTCGTGAAATAACCCGTCAAATCGACCATAACTTCCAAAAATTGCGGACGTCCGCATTTGACCAAACACCCCTCCCCTATGTCCACAAACGTCCGCATTGGGCAGACTCCTCCTCCCCCTCATTGCGGACGTCCTTTATGGATGTTATAGGGTTTGGGTTAGGGTTTGGGTTAGGGTTTGGGTTAGGGTTAGGGTTTGGGTTAGGGTTTGGGTTTTGGTTTGGGTTAGGGTTTGGGTTAGGGTTTGGGTTTGGGTTAGGGTTTGGGTTTGGGTTTGGGTTTGGGTTAGGGTTTGGGTTAGGGTTTGGGTTAGGGTTTGGGTTAGGGTTTGGGTTAGGGTTTGGGTTAGGGTTTGGGTTTGGGTTTGGGTTAGGGTTTGGGTTAGGGTTTGGGTTAGGGTTTGGGTTTGGGTTAGGGTTAGGGTTTGGGTTAGGGTTTGGGTTAGGGTTTGGGTTAGGGTTTGGGTTAGGGTTTGGGTTAGGGTTTGGGTTAGGGTTTGGGTTAGGGTTTGGGTTAGGGTTAGGGTTTGGGTTAGGGTTTGGGTTAGGGTTTGGGTTAGGGTTAGGGTTTGGGTTAGGGTTAGGGGTTGGGTTCGGGTTTGGGTTCGCGTTTGGATTCGGGTTAGGGTTTGGGTTGGCGAACAATCGTTCGAGGTGATTGTGAACTAGTTTGGCAGTTTGCAGCGGAATTGTTATAGTTGATGACAAACAAGTTCGCAGCATAAAATGAATAATGAAGTTCGCCGCGAACTAGTTCGCCGCGAACTTAGAAAAAACTAGTTCTTGGCGAACTAGTTCGCGGCGAACTAGTCCGCCGCGAACTTGTTCGCCACGAACTAGTTCGCCGCGAACGATTGTTCGCCGGCGAACAATCGTTCGCCAACCAAAATTTTTAGTTCGCTGCGAACTAGTTCGCGGCGAACTTGGTCCTCAGTTGCGGCGAACTCCGCGCGAGTTCGCCTGAGTTCGCTCCGAGTTCGCCCGGAGTTCGGCGAACGTCCGGCGAACTCTCGGCGAACTTCAGCGGAGTTCGCCAAGGAAAAAAATTGGCGAACTGTCGGCGAACGCTTGCGAACCCGCGCGGAGTTCGCGCGGGTTCGCCTGAGTTCGCCCGAGTTCGCGGCGAACTAAAGTTCGCGGCCTATTATGCCAAACATCAGCTATAAAATATGGAAGTACTGACAGAAAATCCATCCTTTATTAGGTAAACAATGGATAAAACGAAAATGAAACAAGAAATAACTAAATTGTTAAACCATCAAAGTTATGTGAAAAGTAGGCAAAAATAATCTAAGCACGTGGATGCTAATGATAGTCGACCAGAGAACACTGCTCAGAGACACTTTAGTAATAACATAGTAAACTGCCTCATTCTTGAGCCTGAACAAAACACACTTTTCGATTGCAAAAAGGACCTTAAGGACAGGAGCTTTACCTGCAGGAATATACAAAAAACATACCAAGAAATAGAAACAAACCAAAAAAGGGTTATTCACTCTGTTCGCCCAATAATGAGGAACATGACACAGGACATTCTTTCCCATTACTTGTCCTACAAATAAAGAAGAATGGGAGGAGAAGATTTGGTTTGCTTCATCGCCTCAAAAAGCAAACTGTATGTATTCGGCTCAAGTTGAACAGACAGATAACTGCTTGAGCTGGGGCCATTGGGGTCTATTACCCAATTGGAGAATATAGATAAGCGAACAATACTCTGTATAGATATCTGTCCTCTACTATATAGATTATTAGTTATGCCAACATATTATCAGCCAAACCGCGACCGTTGCCTCTCAGACTATGAGGGGCCATGTCGTATGGCACAGCGCCTCCGCGGAAGCGCATTTTACCTACCTACCTTACCTGTCTTGCGGGTGCCCAAAAAACAGTTTTTCGCCCATAACTCTGTTCCTGAGCATTTTAGGGCATATATTTATTAACAAGTCGTATATAAACATGGCCATTGCGCTTCTTTTAAGCCTAAAACGAAGTCTCTACGACCTTCCTGGGCCGAAAACCAAAATCGCCTCCACAATGTCGCGCGGGTGCCCAAAAACAGTTTTCGCCCATAACTCTGTTCCTGAACATTTAGGGCATATGTTTATTAACAAGTCGTATATAAACATGGCCATTGCGCTTCTTTTAAGCCTAAAACGAAGTCTCTACGACCTTCCTGGGCCGAAAACCAAAAATCGCCTCCACAATGTCTTGCGGGTGCCCAAAAAACAGTTTTTCGCCCATAACTCTGTTCCTGAACATTTTAGGGCATATATTTATTAACAAGTCGTATATAAACATGGCCATTGCGCTTCTTTTAAGCCTAAAACGAAGTCTCTACGACCTTCCTGGGCCAAGTTACGATTTTTCACAGGTCAGTCGGCTGCGCCTCAATTGAAAATCGATTTTTCGGCACTTTCCCCACCCCGGAAAGTCCCGGAAAGTTGTTAGATCGATTTTTTGGGCGAAAAACTATAGAAAACAGTCAAAATCGCTTGGTGTAGAATTTGTTCCTGAAAAAATTAGGATTTGACTGTACTAATAAGGATATGTTTTGTATTCAGATGTCAGATGTGTTTTGTCTTCAAATCCGTTTTTCCTCAGATCTGTTTTGTCTTCGGATATGCTTTGTCCTCAGATCTGTTTTTTCCTCAGATCTGGTGATCGTTTCTGGTCATGTCAACTTTATAATCAACTTTATCGTCAACTTCATCTTCAATCCTGCCTATGAAGCAGGATCTACAGGAAGCAGTTTGTTTGTTACGTGGCATCTCCTGGGTTTTAAAGGATGCCTGTTCACTTATTAGGGGCCTGCATAGGTGTCCGTCAATGAAACAAATAATTTAATCTAAATAATTAATTATCTACTAAGTTCTTGAACATGAGCTGATTTGATTGATGAACTATTGTGAACATGTTTGCGAGTGTTTTCACAATGATTATGATAACACGAAGTAGAGCCACTTTTGCATGTTCATCGACCAACATCTATGCAGACACCTTGGATTGGGTAGCTTTGATGAGAATTTTGTTTTAATACTTACAAAAAGGTCATGTTTAAAGCAGCATTCAGCATTGCAGTTCCATAAGCCGCTTCAGATCAATTTTAAGATTGCTTTACGTCGGGAAGCAGCTAACTAATTGTTAGAAGACCTGCCCATTGTTTCAAATTCTCTAAATTATTGAGTGTTCTTTTTCAGTGTTTCGGGTAGAGAGACAGCAATTTGTTCGTGATGTTCTGAAATGATTGCCGCACTATATAGTGACACTAATATATTGATAAGCTTTTTAGTGCCAAGATGCCCCGGTCGGCCGGTCACTATATAGTATATACATATAGTGTCACTGCACTGTGAGAAGATGTCCAACCGCTGGGAAGATTTCCAACAACTGGGAAGATACCAATAGTTGATGGTGAAGGGACATGAATAATTTTGATTATCTCTACGGAATTGATGCAGCATACAATGAACAAAATTCTAAAATTGTGAAGATTCCCAATTCTGAAATTTTCCCGGTGAAACAAAAAATCCCGATAGTCATGACTACCCTGCCTGAGCATTTCTTCCATTATTTATTCAGTCACACCAGCCAATCATGTTCTCCTGCTTGTACTTTTTTCATCTTGTTTTTTGTCTGCTTTGATTTTAATTTTCTTGGTTATTGTCGAAACCATATAATTTACCATCCTCTAATTATAGAATTTAATAACAATGACAGAGAGAGCCCGAGGATTTACTGGCTATATGTTTGAGAATTTCAGCCAAACAATACTCATCGCAAAGTATCTAAGTTTAATTTGTAACTAAACCTGCAATTATAAACTTTCGATCCGGCATGTTTTGTACAAAGCTCCACGTGCGTTTAGTCGCTGAGTACCAGTGAAAGAAGTGTCGGAACACTTTGCACGTGGGCATGACGCGCAGCACGTGAGTCGGGCACGGGGCAACCGGGCAGGTGTTATTCCTGATTGGTTTTTATAGCTGGCTAGCTATAAGCCACATGGAGCTCCTTGTCTGGCAGAATTAAACCTGGCCCGACCAACCAATAGGATCTGAGGAGGGGTACGGGGCAACCAATCGGAAGCCAGGATGGTGATCACGTGATGCATTTTGAGAAGGAGCAGGGAATGTTTCAATGATAATAAACTAGCCATCCGTGATCCGTGACCTTTAGTTGAGTAAACCGAGCAGAGCTCAAAGGATGGAGTAGCGAGGCACTGGAGTTTAACTTAACTAATAAACTCCATCATGGAATGGGGACTGCAGTAATTTAATGCGTAGTTTTGTATTAATAATATATATTTGTGGGTGGGTCAAGTGAGAAATGTGGGGTAAAAATGTAGCATTGTAGGTATTAAATCAAAGCCCCGCGTAATCCAGTAGTAATTGTGATATTATATAAATTCATTAACAAACCATATAGCGGGTTTTATATATCATATTTGAATCGTCCTGGGAGCAACACATGATTGATAGGAGCATCCCAAACGTAAAACTATGTGTACACATATTGAAGTTGCACTTCTCCCTAAATTAGAATGCCCCCGGCGGCCACATTTTGTGACATTCCGGTGTAATCTGAGGATAAGTCTCCACTCTCTGGTGATTTTCAAACACCGTTTAATTATTAGCTATATAGGAGCGGGTAGGTGTATATATATAGTAGAGTGAGCCTAGTAGGAGACACCTGCGACCAACCAGGGCTCCCAGAACCGCCAATATTCCTCCCCATTGGCTGGTCCGGGTCACGTGACTTCACCGGACGCAGAGATTGGTGGAGCAGGGTAACGGTAAGCAATCCCGTGACCCCTCGTAGGGAGATAATTCTGAATGTTGCGAGTGGCTAGTATTACAAAACTAAATGAGTTTTCCCGGGTTGTTATATCGGTTTTTCTGGTTTTCTCCATTGATCAAATGTAATTCAAATAGTTGTTGCTCTTTAATTTTAAGTGTTTGTTGTGTGTCATTCGATTACGGATCCACCTTGTGACGAATTCTAAATTTGAACGCTAAATTTGAATTTGCTTTGTGCATCTCAACTTTCACATGCATATTATGCATGTTTATGCAGTATGCAGACAAGCATATTGAACTCGCCTTCGCCTCGTTAAATATGCATTAAAATGCTGCCCTTTTGTTGCATATGTTATGTATTGAATGACTAAAAAAGTAATTAAAAAGTAGCAAAGAAAGTAGCATAATGATGCCCTTGATCGGGCCAGGTATTTGCCACGGCTGGAGATCTCTCCATGGAAGCCGAATGATAGCACTTCTCAGACCAGGTCTCAGAACATCATGGACAAAGTGACAATGTTGCGCTGCTGTAAAACTGCCGTGCCCACAGAGCACTCAACTATTGCTTCTTCAAAGTTCAATATAATGGCAACTCCCTCGCGCTGCGTTTTCATCGCAGATTATTATTTTATTTTACAGTATGATCGGTATTTGTGCTCGCCTTGTTGTTGCAATGTTAGATTACAGCCGCGGCGGATGAACAACTCCAACAGGGGTTTATAATAATTGTCCACGTGCGTTGATTTAAATTAAAGACTCGTCTCGCGCAGCACAATTCCGTATAATATAACAACAATAACAAGAGTTGCAGCTGTCCTGATCATCTCCTATTCCAACCTCCTGACATTATCTATTTAGCTATATAAGATGTTTAATATATGAGTTCGGAATATCATGGTCATGGGCTGGGGAGGATGATTTCAGCAGTATATACTGTCACATGGTCGTGTAGCTGTGTTCGTCTTCCAAGTCTCTTCTCCCTTCTCCTCCTCCTCCTCCTTCTCCTGCTTGTCTTGTGCTAGTCGGATAATACTTGCGGTAGTGGTGTAATGAGCACCCAGTAGTAATCACAGGTCGTAGCAATAATCAAAAGTAATAAGATATCATTGAGTGGAAACAAAATCGATGTCACTTGTTGTTAATGTGTCCCGCTTCGTGCACGGGAGAGACACCCGATTGGTGGGCTTGGTGGGTCACGTGACACTCGCTTATACCTGCCAATGATTGGTGGCAGGATTAATCGCACACACAGAGCGCACCAACTCTAAGAGAGATGATTCGCTAGACATCTTGCATGGATAGTTATTGGCCGTTTACCTACTTTTTGTCTATTACACCATTGGGCAATCGGTAACCAGATCGACGGAGCGATGCCCCCATGGTCACATAATTGATGGCATTCTTTAGAGTGATATATATGATAATTTTAAGAGTTTAATAATTATCGGGTGCTCGCGTATATATATAAATATATAGTCCTACAGTGCGCTAATAATAAGGCGCACTGTCTTCCAGCACAATAACAAGTACTTAGAGCATGGCTTATAATGGGTAAGTGTCATCCTAATCAGCCGGACAGAAGTATCGGATGCTCGGAATCACCGGATGGGATTATTATCTATATATTTGACGGGTGATCATCATCTATAACCACCTTGTTTTTCGGGGACTAACGACTCCTTGATCGCATATATAACTACATGACATCCGCTGACCCATCCTCGACTGGGAGTCGTCACCCCATCCCCCTCCTGGCCTCCTAACATTGGGGGTATTGTAACGCGTAGAGTAAGATGGGGAATAGTCTACGGTGGAGCGGTAGGGATTATTAAGGTCTTGAGCAGCTTCAATCCTCCAGTGGTGTGCCATTGAGTGATTTACATATCTGACTTAGTGATTTACATATCTGACTTAGCGACTTATATATCTGACTTTGTGACTAAATATATCTGACATAATGTCTTAGAAGTCTGTCTTAATGTCTTAGAAATCTGACTTAGTGACTTACGTCTTAAATATCTGACTCAGTGCCACAGAAGTCTGCCTTGGTGACTTAGATATCTTTTTTAGTTTCTTAGATATCTGACTTAGTGCCTTAGAAATTTGACTTCATGACTAAGATAGCTGATTTAGTGTTTTAGATATCAAATGAAGAAACATCCAATTTCAATTAGGATCTGTGCCTTTCTTCAGAATTCAGGTTGCAATTGAACCGAAATGTAGCCTACTAGCCTCAGCGTCTAATTTAGAGACTTCCAATTGCTCAATTGACACTGGTTCATTTGACAAGTTTAACTTAACGGAGACTAGCCTCTATTACTGCGTCACAATAATTAACATGGGAGAACGCGTTGCCTTGTCGTAAATATATGTAATTAATAATCCGATAGTGATGGGTCCTATCAAGGGGGACTGTGATGGTGCGCGGCTGAGAATGAAGTCATCATCATAGCTTAGAATGGTGCACTGCTCACGTCACCACTCACTACTCACCGCACTAACAGGAGGAGCCAAATGGTTTTTCGTCTAAGTTAATCAATACACGTCTGTATATAGGATTTACTTGTGAGTGTTAAGTAGTTTTTATTGTGTTATTATGGGGAAACACTAACTCGAGCTGAGTAACAATTGGTGTGCCAATATATATATATAATTCATGTTTCTATAATATATAAGACTCTGTCTATATAGGATGGAAGTGTTTTGCTCGAGAGTATTATTGTTCGAAGGTGCTACCTTCAGCTGAATCATCATCTCCATGTGTCAACCTAATCAATATAAGGGCTACTCCGAGGTGAGAGGTCCAGCTATTCTTCGTATTATATATTGGTGTTTTCTCTTCTTCGTTTTTCATTGGAAGGTTTGTACAGGTGTCTCACAATCAATAATTGAAATTATTAGGGGGTGTGTTCAGGGGTCAAAACAATGGATTAAAGTTAATTTCAATGTTCTTTAGAGGGGTCTCAATATAAGTTTTATCGATAGATTGAGTTTTTATTCATGTGGTAAATTAATTACAGTTAAATAAACTTGGTGGGCCTCGCTGGGGCACGTGCTTTCCTTTAGTAAACCGTTAGAGTAATCGAAGTTGTCATTTTAGAGTAGTTTAAATATATTTGGAGTCTCAATATTGGCTATTTTCACATATTTCGCAATAGTTCGGTCTGTACGGAACCCCTCAGTTGTAATTTCAATAAGGTTGCCTTTTGAAAGTTCAACAGTTACACGATACTTGATCATAGATCATAGTGGCCACTTCATAGTGGCATTTTCTTCCAAATTTTAGATAGCTTCTCAAATAGAATTTGAAATTGTGATCGTAGTTCGACAGTTTGTTATACTGTTTCCCCTGTGATCGTAGTCCGTAGTTCGTACTGTTTCAATCTTTCCTCTGTGCCTTCTACCGACCCTGGTCAGATAGTTACAAACCTGATACCGGCACGCTCGTTTCTACCCGTGCATCTAATAGGACATATTGTGTTTGAGCCTTATACGCTGTAACACGACATCAACTCCCCACTTGAACCCCTGATAATGACGTCATCCTGCTGGCACGCCACTGTTACAGTGTTACAGATCCGAGGTGGTCAGCTCGTAGCACGCGCGCGCCAAATAGCAGTTCTTCTAATTGCTCGCTTCATTAAGACAGTACTTATGACCCTGTCCGAGAGGTGTCAGGTGATCGGGTATCACCGGAAAGCGGTACACTCTTCACACATCACCCCGGGATATGTCAACTCGTGACGTCATGATCAGGGGTTAGAGTGTGCCATTGGTGGCGTCAGCCGGTGCTGTTTGTGCGCGCAACCCTTAGAGAGTACCATAAGATCGCGTCGGAATGTTACGAGCCGCAGTAATAATAAGACTAAATGCAGAGAATCGCTATGATTTCTATGACTCAAAAACTAAGCCTTTCACTCAAAAGATTTACCGGGAATCGTGCTTTTCCTACGTTCTTTCGGTATAGTTGTTCGTGATCACGTGGTACACTGAGATGTCATGCTACTTCAAATAATTATCGCCGGGTCTATCAGAGCATAATATGTTAATGAGTTGGAATCGTTCCTCGAGATTCATCGGATTTTTAGTTGCTGCTAAATTGATTATATTTCAAGATTTTACCGTACATTTTTTAAAGATTTTACCATAGATTGATTTTTGTCAATTATGTACATTTTGATACATTTTTGGATAACCAGTGCACTTGCAGGCTTCTAGCTTCCAATTTACTAACTTAAGAACATGAAAAAGCCGCGCTACAAACAAGTAAACTTGGCAGATAACACTTTGCAATGGGCTCCGATTCCAAAGTGCTCATCTGCCAGAATCTTAGGAACAGGGATGGTTTGATAAACAGCAACTCTTGAATGCTTAGAATTTCGTATATTTCCCAAAAATTTAAAATAAGGTATTTTTCTTGATATCCCTGTCCATATTGATTCTAGTTCCTTTTGACATCAGTTTTCATTGAAACTAGTTCCCCTTGACACCAAGTTCCCCTTGAAGTGCAGTGTAAACAATTCCCCCTTGACACCAGTTCTCCTTGCCATTAGTTTCCCTTGACATAAATTTTCCTCGATATTTGTTCCCCTTGACATCACTACTCTTTGAAACTAGTCATCCTTTATACCATTTCCCTTGACACCAGTTCTCATTGACACCAGTTCCCCTGACACTAGTTCTCCCTGACACCAGTTCCGCTGACACCAGTTTTACTTGACACCAGTTCCCTTGACACCAGTTCCCCTGACACTAGTTCTCCTTGACACCAGTTCCGCTGACGGCCTGACACCAGTTCTCCTTGACGTCAGTTCTCCTTGACACCAATTCTCATTGACGCAAGTTCTACTTGACACCAGTTCTACTTGATAATGATATCAGTTTACTTTGACACCAGTCGACGGACGTTGCCCGTTTATTTCTTCTCACTGGAAGTGGAAGGCTAACGAGCGAGAGCGCAAATGTGACCGTCCAAATGTAGAACATTACGCGTGCGCGCGGTAGGGTGACATCCTATGATGACAGCAGTTCTCCTTGACACCATTTCCCATTGACAACAGTTATCCTTGACACTAGTTGATAGTTCTCAATGACACCAGTTCTACTTGACACCAGTTCTCCTCAAAACAAGTTTTCCCTGACATAAGATTTCGCTGACACCCATTCTCACGGAGTTCCACCTTTAACTCCCTGCTTAAATTTTGAATGCTGCAGTTTCAGCCCCAATAGCCCATATAAGATATCTCCCATAAGGTATACAATGACGCTCTACTGTTGATGGTAGTTAAGATGTACTGTACGTTTGCAGTCCTTAGACCGCTCCTTGGTGACTAGCACCCCTGTTCTGAATATTGAGTGTTGACAACCAGCGGAACAGGGTGCCAGCCAATAACTAAAAGCTAAAACGAGCACCTATCTTGTCATGTATTGGAGGCACAGATACTTCTTTGCGTTCAAAAAAAGGCAGAATAATATTTAATAAAATTTAATTCTGCATCAACTAACTCAGAAAGCAATTGCCACAACGTGTGTCCACAAAAATGGGCGTCTCAACATCATATCACGTGTCCATGACAAAAGGTCACTGTTTTTGTTAACACGGGTAAACACCCGTATAATACAAGGGGTACTTCTCTAACAGAGCTCTGTTTATAAAATTTGTAATGTAGCTTTAATAAAAAAGAACGGTTAAGGGAAACAATTAAAGGCCCTTTTTTAATAACTTGCCTCATAACTTTGGAAATTATCATTTATAGTTTTGTTGTTTAGTTTATATACACTGTTGCACAATATTTGCTTTTAAACGCACCTCGATTGTTCAATTTCAAAGCTCTTGTGTAGTGTATCATACGACTGCGAGAAATTTCCATCAATTTGGTGAATTTTTGCACCGGACAATTACTGCAAATTTAACCCTGTTTCAGTTAAATATCTATTGTTTAATTCAGATCGGGATTAATTGAGTAATAATTGATTGGTTTATTCACCTAAATCTGCCGTGTTTGACCACTTAGTTAGTCTGCGAGGTTTAGTTTGGTTGGTTGGTTGGTTGGTTTATCTCTTCATCGCTTTGTAACTGAGAACAGTCAAGCCAGCAAGGCCCTTCCTGCCTTCCAGCTTGAGCAATACTGTGCTATCTGCTGCCTATAAGACCTTGTCTGTGACGTCACTATCATAGATTACAGTGGTGATTTGATGACGGTGTGCCCCCCTTTTCCCGTGATCGGGGCATAAAATGATATCACTATATCGCGAAGACAGTGACAATACAATTAGCTTGTGCCCTAATAGACCAAATAGTTGTAATACTAGATAGTTCTCTATCAAGACCGCGTATAATTGAGGCTGGATTCTGCAGAGATTAGGGGCTGTTCGAGCCAGATAAGTAGACACTAGACAAAAGGCTGGAGTCTCACATGCGGACCGCAGGGTCTTGAGACCCGATCCCTCAAGTGTGGACTCCAGTGGTGTGGACTTCGGAGGTGTGGACTCTAGAGGTGTGTACTCCAGAGGCGTGGACTCCAGAGGTGTGGACTCCAGTCTCAAGAGGTATGGACTCCAGAGGTGTGAACTCCAGAGGCGTGGCCTCCAGTCTCGGAGTCTGGAGTCTGGAGTTCACGCATCTGGATTCTGGAGTCCACACCTCTGGAGTCCTCACCTCTGGAGTCCACACCTCTGGAGTCCACACCTCTGGAGACTGGAGTCCACACCTCTGGAGTCCACACCTCTGGAGACTGGAGTCCACACCTCTGGAGTCCACACCTCTGGAGTCCACACCTCTGGAGTCCACACCCCTGGAGACTGGAGGCCACGCCTCTGGAGTTCACACCTCTGGAGTCTGAGACTCCAGAGGTGTGGACTCCAGAGGCGAGCATTGTGGACTCCAGGGGTGTGGGTTCCACAGGTGTGGACTCCAAGAGACAAGACGCTGACTTTCTAGCCGCTTTTTTGGACAACAGCGGCACAATCTACCTAACTTGGGTCTTGGATCTTCAAGAATTCTCATACATGAAATGGTTGTTCCTTTGCACGTCAAATATCTTTTTTTTTTCTATAATCTATATTGAATATGGTGGTTAACTTATCAGATCATATTTAGACAAAAGGCTTGAGTTGATAATTCATTAATTCATTACTAAACTTGAATACGCGGCAGATTGAAAATTCCATGCATTCATGGTCTATAGTATTATAGTAATAGAATAGCCTTTCAATTTCAATCATTTATGTTTACCATCACAAGACTTGGAACAACTCTTATTAGGAAAATGACTAATTCATTTGAATTATTAATGTGAACAGCATTCCATATCACATTAAGGAAATATCGTTAATATAATGTGTAGGTTTAGTTTTCGAACTCCCTTTTAATCAAATTAGCTGAAAATTATCGTCTTATAATCATTAGCGTCTTATACTCTATAATCATGGGATTATTTTAGTCATTTGCCAATCACCATATTATTATAAATCTGTTACTTTTATTTTAAATTTTCGGCATGCCCTAAAAAAGTTGATTGAAGAACGGCAATTAGCCAATTAAAGCAAATATTCACTTTCAAATACATACAAGTTGTTCCCAAACGCGAAAAAATAAGCAATTTGGGCTTCAACTATGTATCACTTCAAACCATAACAATAAAGTTTTCCCTACCGCCCATTTTCTGCAAGCGGCCGATAACATACCTCCGTGACAACTGTCAAATTACATATCCAGGGTTTTAAGAGAGAGAAACAGGGCTACTAGGGGGATGGGAACACGTTTGTGTGCCCTGGCTCCGCGTCTTACCATGATCTACACAAACACATTACATAAAACTCCCTAATCTAGCTCCAACTGTGACAAACCTTAAAAAGTCCTGTTTATAATGAGCACCTATCATACTGAGAAGAGCTGCACACAACTATCTCTCACAGAATATAATATATGCGCACACACACAGATCGAGCGTTCTCTCCTTCCCTTTCTTCTTAGACTACCCTCTACCATGATAAAACCCTGGTCAGATGGTGAGCAGCCCTAGGAATGTCTCACCAATCTCCCTCTGTCTTTTAAGTAGGTTGTAGGGATCATGATGCAAAACGATTACATGAAACCCTATGGAGTTGGGAGGGCTGACTCGCGCAACAGGCGCTAAGACGTGAACTCCTCACCGTGTTAGCTCGTGATCGTGACATGTCTCTTTATCTCATTTCTGTCGAGGGGGCGTTTAGATCGCAGGTTTGAGTGAATCATCTTAATATATCCCATGGCAAGGACAGTATAGTGTCGGAAAAACGTATCTCACAGAGAAAAGATCTCAGTATTCAGTTTAACGTCTTCCACGTGATATTCCGATGTATACCTTCACCGTACCAAGATAGTTTCAAATGTGATAATGTGGGTTAAATACGCTCCTAGATAGTGTAACTTGTGCTTCTTAGATCATGTTTAACCGGGTGTTGAGTCTAGATAGATTCTAATGAGTAATGGGAGTTCCTCAAACTTGTGGAGTATGTTAGAAATCTGGGCGGATTTCTGCCGTGATAGCGCAGACTCTAGAAAGGAGTTAGACTTAAGAAAACATCTTGGAAACATCATGAAAGCATTTTACTATGAAATTCAAGACTCTAGAAAGCATCTGGGTAATTTGGCAGAAAGTTACAAGAGTCCAGGGCTAGAGAAATGAGAACCATATTTAAATTTCCAAGTCGCGCGGTGCCATATTTGTACGTTGACATACTGAATGAGTATCACGTAAGTACAAATGGTAGTCGTGCAAAAATTTCAGAAGGCGTTCTCAGATCTCGCTACATCAACATAAAAAGAAACTACATCTAAGCAGATCCCAGAGGATATACGGCCTAGGCCTGCAGGGGTTAGAAGGATGAGGACTGAAGGGATAAGGGACATAAGTTGGAGGTATTGGAGAGTGAAGCTGCAGGGATTGGGTACTGAAGCTGAATTAGCTGAAGGAGGAGTAGGGACTGAAGCTGCAGGGATTAGGGACTGACGCTGCAGGGAGAAGGGACTGAAACTTTAGGGAGAAGGGACTGAAGCTTGAGAGATTAGGGACTGGAGCTGAAGGGATTAGGAACTGAAACTTCAGGGAGTTGGTTCTGGAGCTGGAGGGGTTAGGGAAAGAAGCTGGAGGGATCAGGGATTTAAGCTGGAGGTAACTGAACGGATAAGAGACTGCAGGGATTTCGATTAAGGACTGGTAACTAATTTTAGAGCAGGAACGCCATGCTCCACACTTCCAGTAACACATATCATGTTGTGTTAAACTACAGATACCAGAGGGTCTATGGGCCTGCGGGGATTAGAAGGATGAGGACTGGAGGAATTAGGGACTGAAGCTTGAGGAATTAGGGAGTGAAATTAGATGGATTGTGTAATGAATTTGTATGGATTGGGGACTGAAGCTTGAGGGATTAGGGAAAGAAGTTGAAGGGATTGTGGAATAAAGTTGCACGGATTGGGGACTGAAGCTGGAGGGATTAGGGACTGAAGCTGGAGGGAACTGGAGGGATTAGGGAATGAAAATAGAGGGGTTAGGAACTAAAGGTTGAGACTGGAGGGATTAGGGACTGAAGTTGGAATTAGGAACTGAAGCTGCAGGGGTTAGAGTCTGAAGCTGCAGGGATAAGGGACTGAAACTTCATGGAGTAGGGTCTGAAGCTGGAGGGATTCGGAATTTTAGCTGGATGGAACTGAACGGATAAGAGACTACAGGGATTTCGATTAAGGACTGGTAACTAATTTTAGGAACGCCATGCTCCACACTTCCAGTAACACATATCATGTTGGCCCCTGGTGTTCCTTCTGTGGACTAGTGATCAGCATATCTAATAGGTGTTTATATGTCCCTCTGCACGTCCTTATGTAAACGCTCTAAAGTACTATCACGTGACCCGTGCTATATCTATAAAACACATGAGAGCTATAATATAGCTGTAGTTATGAACCTGTAAAAAGTGCAGTGCTGGACACGTCTAAAAACGATTTAAATCACCTGTATATATATAATGTGCCCGGCGCGGCTGCTTACCTAGCTGTAGTGGTGTCCGCAGATCTCCAGTAAAATAGTAATCGTGGCCAGGTCACGTGATCCCAGGAGTCCACCAATGAACGCGCGGAGTCACGGTACTGGGAGCTCGTTTAAGTGCTTTAAACTTTTTATGCCATCCTGGTCATCAGTGACTATATATAGCCGGGCAGATTGTTTTCATATAAATACTTGCGGATCTCATATATATTTTTGTTATTTTTTCGATAAATGCTCGACGTCGGAGGATAACAGTTTGTTAATGTGTCGTAACGTCTCATGCTTCTTTAATAGAGGGTTAATTACTTTAATTCGTCTAAAGGCGTAATTTATTATTACTAGGCTTTTGTCGGGTGCGTGATTCCACGATTTTATGGAGAAATGTAAATAAATAGTACAAATTTTATGGATTTAAGAGAAATTTAATGATCATATTTCTGAGTATGTAGAAGACATATTTTTGTGAAACTTGTCGGTTAAGGATAGGTTAAATTCTTTCAAGTTTTTACCGTAATGACTCCGTCAATATTCGTAAGGCATATTATCAATCATCATGTGACAGGGCGACGATCAGAGTCAATATTCTTATTATAGTCTTGTATTATTATAGTTATACGCTGTCGTCTTTTCAGAGACTGGGAAAACGCAGAATTACACCGCACTCACAGGATATCCTTCATACTTCTATATAATCGTGTGATTTTGTGGGTTTCCAGTTTTTGTCCCTAATGTGCGAGCTTAATGCCGTATGGGCATCTTTTTTCTTTCAGACAGTGTTACAATAGGATGCATATTATGATACCCACCCCTCGTTACCTCAAATAACTTCACCTGTCTCCCCTAGGATACACCAATCTCCGGTTTTTCCATCTAATGTCAATTAAATGCTTGAAAGCACTGCTTTATTCGTTACATGCAACTTCTGAACTCCTCTTAATTCCATTGAACTGTTTGAAAAGCATGGCACGATTAGAGGGTTGAGAGCCCCTTGGGGCTCATATTGTTCTTACCCGTGCCCAGTGCCACTACTGGTGATTATATGAATTTATAAATACTCATTTCAATATCCTTTTTAATTTCATAATGGACCATTCATCTTAGCAACTGAAAAAAGATAGTGTGACAATGCGTGCAACCTCGACAAACAGAGCCTTTTATTTCCAATAATTGGCAAGTTTAAGATTATTTATATGGGTATTTAAAGGGGATTCAGCCCAACCCTACGTTATTACGTTAAGGCACTAGGTGCGGCATAGAGAGTTCTGCCTTCAATTATACCTTTATACTTTTATACCATGTGATATAGAGTAAGGCCATTTTACCGTATTTCATCAACTCAGGATCAAATAGGTATGAGTATCTTGTTAAACTATGAATATCTAATGAGGATTGAATGGTCGGAGGGAGTAGCCTTGATGAATTATTTGCATTCGATTATAGTAATCGATGTTATACTGAGAAGTGTTAAGATGGACCCAATGAAATCTATTGTAATGAGCCAAACATATTCAGTTCTGGAGTTCTATGAAATATCCCCTGATAAGGAACCCGATAACACAAGTGCCCTTTATCATTTGTCCATGTGATTATCTAGGGTATTTTCAGGTTTTTACAAATGGCAATCTTGCCACATATATCTTGTGTTCCATTGAACGATTATTCTGAACCTAGCGTATGTTTACTAACACTCATACATCATTTTTTACAAACCAACTAATACGCTCACACTCGTCCAAGTTAGTGGGTGTACCCAGTGAGTCGTATAAGGCCTTTGGATTGCAACATATTTTCAATTATATAGGCCACCATCCCAATCCTTCTGTGGTGATGTTCAATATACACTAGACAGCGGTTTCCGATGGAAAATGTTTTCATTTAATACTTCTCTCATAGGGCGTTTGACTTGCATTGCATTAACAAAGCTCGAGCATTGATAGAAAACCAGTAATCAAGCAAGCTGCTGCGCTGAGTAAATAGCCTAATTAGGTTGAACAGCTTCTTAGACAATAACAACTTGTATGAACACGATATCCTTTGAGAATACTGCTCCACTGTAGATTCCATTGTCGTTTTTCTTGCACGATAGAATTGATGCGTGTTTTGTTAGCTGATCATGGTGATATGACGTTTAGAAGATATCAATGGTGCCTGTTTGTTGTTCTTTGTTTTCCGAACCGTTTTGTTAACAACTGCTTTGAAGTGTCGCGAAAACTAAACCTGTACGTATTTCTATTCGGCAACTTGAGCAGAATTTTTTAATAATAATCAATCAGTCTAGTACTCTAGCTCTATCAGTCTATCGTTAATCAAATATTTCTACTTACCTGGGATTAATCCCAACTACGTTTAACTTAGAGCTCACTTTTGAGCAGGTTTGTAAATGTGATGAATTTCTCCAGAATTTGTTTCCCTTATGAACAGCGAAATTGGTGACAGCTGTCAAATTAATTTGCTTCAAAATCATAAATTGTCGATTTTCATTCATCACTAAAATTTTGCATTTAATCTTTGAGCTAGTCCTGCCTTTGATATCTCTATCTACCACAGATAACTCATCATCATATTGTAATACGCTCACAAAAAAGCTTAAATACAAGTTGAAAGTATAGAATTAAGAGAAGTCCAGTATTATATAAAACGGTTTATCTTGTTATTTCTATATATTCCTCTTATCGGTTTAGCATTACACGTTACAGGCTTTGGTTTATATTGTCAGAACTCTGCCGTACGTTGAAATTTAATGCATTTTCAGCGTTTATACTGCAACTTCTCCCCAATCACGTGAGGTCTAAAGTCGGATTTTGTTTCCAATATAATTTATATACGGGATACGTTGAGATATACTGACGTTGAGTCACCTGAGGTTTTATTAGTTTATTGAAAATTTGGGTTGTTTCATTGCCCATTTTACTGGTCGAGATTTTAGTGCGTTTATATTGATCAAGAATAGGACCCCGCATGATGTTTAACACTGATTTTTAAATATAACATTCTTAATTAATAAAAATGGTTTCCTGCCAAAGGTGATTTCTCCTATTCGCGAGGACATGCTGTCTTGAAAATTGATCAAATATATGATATCTATCCAGAATAACTGAGCAGAGGATTCCTATGAAATTGGTCCGTGAGGTCAATTATGAGTGCACAAAAAATAGAATGACTTTTCAGTTTTCCTCAGAAGCATGATCCTCACGTATCCTCACGGTCAACGTTCGTGCTGTAAATAATGGGCCTTGATTGGTGCTTGCACCGTTTCAGCAATCAGCCTGGTAAATGATTTCAAGTTTTTAATCACCCTGTTGGTGCTTTTTCATGCGGCGTTCCAAGGAATTCCGGACCGAGGAGGCTTTAATCAGGATATTTATGTCCGACAAAAGGCACCCAGCCGATCAAATTAAGAGGGCATTAAAAAGACAAAAGTCACGGTTGCCCGGAAGCTCTATTTTGAGTTTGTACGGGCAGAAGTTAACACGATCTGTTGTCATTTATATTGTGCTTTCCTTTGTGATCCCAGCTTTGATTGGTAGTTGAGCTGCCTCTGAGAACCTTAGAATCTTTTGTCAGAAGTGCACGGCATACTAAAACGAGGGCATTGTATAAACTACTCTCTTGAAAAGAGACTTCAGTCTGAAGTGCATGGTCGAAGAGCCGTTACTTTCTCTCTAATGAGATCCATTTGGTGAATTTGAGAGGATGGAAGAAAGGAGATTTCTTGAATTTAACCATGGCTTGCTAAAATAATCTTTAAAATCTTACTATATAAAGATCTTTATAATCATTGTAGCTTTATGGGTACCTACTTGAAGATGCCCTCGTGTCTGAATGAACTGCTATTATTCTCGACGGATGGTTATAGCTTTAAGTTTTACGTGGGACCATCATGGGAGACGATAAATTCGGTTGAGAGTTCCCGGATATCATCACATGAAACCTTCGGAGAGCATTATAATAAGTCAATCAAACATCCTAAGTGATTATTGATTATCTTCAAAAAATAAGTTATTTTAAATTTCCTGTGGTTTATACAAAGTACTTACCTTCTGTGATTGATTTGATCGATGCTCCGCTTAGGGAAACAGTCCGTACGACAGGAAACATAGTTTTAGCGAGATTAAGAGTCAAGCTGCTCAGCAACTAAACGTAATCCCAATGTTACGTAATGGCGTAATGGAATTAACTTATTTTAAAGCTTGGTTTTGCTGTACAAGAACATTTGATACTTTGATATCAACACAGCAAACAAATAGCAAAGAAGGTAACTTCTGTGGGGGCGGTAATTGCAGGGTAAAAGTTTAATAATAAGACGGGGATTATGCGGGTAATAATTAGATTTCATAAATCCGGCCCCTGACAAAGCGCGCGATAGTAGTCACGTTTTAAACTATCCAGTAATTTCTAAATCCTGTTCCTGAACACCCGGAGATCCGTGTTTACTTAGCCGCTGATCTAATTGTCCGAGCACATTTAAAACCCGGACTACTGGGGCTCGGAGCTTTGAAATACATTATAAACGCTTGGTTTAGCTTATCACGCTGGCACGTGTCGTGGGAAGCCCTCTGATTGGCTGAGGCAGGTCACGTGACGGGAGTTGCGTGTCACGTGACAGGTATCGTGATAGCGTGTATTATCATACTTGCGGCGCTTACACAAAGGTCTCTGTTTAGGGTAAAAGTCCCCTTGTCACTAAATTATACCCCACCCCGCATTGTCATTGGCTCGAGCCCCATTTTCTGCTTATTGATGGTGTAGGATTGTTTTGTTAAGCGAGAATAACACAATTTTCCGTTCGATTTGATTTATACCGGGACTGTAGTCTAGTAGTTACGTCTGCAGCGAACCGAAACACTACCTTACCTTCTTAGTTATACTCCGCTAGCTCCGTTTTACACGTACTCAGTGATTCTGACTTCTGAGATAGTGTCTGACGCTTCTTTGGGTTTTGTTATTTAAATGCTTTTTACTCTGCTTTAAGTCGCGTGACGCGTCTTTACGCCCTGTGTACGCCTCAAGCCAGTGCCCAGAGTCTGAAGTATCACTTCATTGCTTAGAGTTGTATGGGGTCACGAAGCGCATTGGATTGGCTTTAAGAATTCTTGAGAATCTTCAATGATTTGCGAGCGGGTACTCTAGTTTCTAAGTTTAAGCACAAAATTCTCCTGGCGCTTCTTTCAAATCAGAGCTTTTATAATGGTTTAATCCACAAAATCGAACATGATTTCCAAATTGACTGGATATCTCATATGCCTAGGATATGTTAAATTCATGGATCATTTCATTTTAAGTTGTATTCCTTTTTAATACAGTTGATCAAATCAAAAGTCTATAATCATGGGCGAAATTTGCCCCCAGGTCTTTAGACTAATCAGCCCGTGAGTTGAGCGTAATCTCGCAAGCTGATTGGTCAAATTTTGGGATTATTTGAGCAAGCTATCACTATACGCCGCCGATAACAAACATGTTTACAGGTCAGGTGGTAAAATGTCTAATCTTAATTAGGACTCCACTATGCCTGATAAGATTTTAAAACAGTTCATCTTGTGAACTTAAAAACCATTGATTAACTTCACATGTTTGCTGTGATGCAGCTCTTCAGCGTAATACATGATTTTGTTTAAGTGATTGCATGTTTTAATTGATGAACCAAATAAACCAAGGTTTGCATCAACTTATTATCTGTTTAACTATTCACAAAACCTCAAGCTGTTGACCCTTATTGCTTTATTGTTTGATATCTAAAGAGCAGTTTATTGCACGTAGTGTGCTTAAATAGGTTCAAAAGCAAATACTGCGGGGGATGGGGGTATTTGTACCCCAAAAATTCTGACCCATGACCCCTTGAAATTAAAAAGGTCAGGACTTTTTAAAACCAATTTCTCTCTTTACTGTAATGTTTCCACAATTGAATCAACCGATTGCAAAATTCCCTGACCATCCCATCTAAATGTAAGAATAGCACAAAATAAGTCATTTGAAAGACATTCTCCCAATAGAATATACAGATTTGTACTGATAGTACTGTGCAAAAAGAATTGACTGAAGTTTCGCCCATTATTATCGATTTCGTAGATGCGAATATATTCAGCAAAAAAAACTCGCTATTCATATTCTGTGGTCTCGCTCCGATACATCAATTTGTGAATGGTGGGTTTTCTATTTCATCAAAACACAGAAAACTACGAATTGCGTTAGCTTTGTAAAGGCTATTTTATTCTATCAGATGGGTACCCCATCTCATAAAGAAGAACAGATTATTGACCAACATATTTTAATGTTTACCAAACGTATCACTGGCAGGCTTGAAAAGTTTATCACGGTGTTTATTTTCCACTTCACTGTCGATTCATATCTGGAAATTAAGTGGTATCGGTGAGATATGATCAAGAATATAAGCGTAATCATATAATCACTTAATCGACTTAGATCAGAGGATTTGATTATCATTTAACCTTGACTCTTGATATAGTTTTTTTTCGTTTTTTTCTTTTTAGACTAAAGTTTCAATTCTAGAAGCTACCATCCTTGCGTATTTAAAAACCCTTCAATACTTATTCGTTATTTCTGACAATGTTAAGTACCTAAGCAATTTATTATTCAAGTAAAGAATTTATTTATTTATTCATTTATTGGCACAGCTGACTGTGCAATCAATCGATATCAATAGAATAAATATTCATATCTGAGAGAGATATTTTGCTGCCCTTCTGTTACTTCTATACTTTGATATATTCTAAAATAACTTGTGTATATACTGACTGGATTGACCTGGTGGTGACGTAAGACTGCATTCGTTCTTTACCAAAGAACACAGTTCGAATTAAGAACTTCTCTTCTGGCGAATAACTTTAAAATTAAAACTTCGCCTCAATGTTTTGCAATACGATAAATCTCAAAATCTCAAATCTCATAGTGTTGTATGTAGGTACCTTCAGAGTTTAGATAAAAATCTGTATTCTATGACTGGTATAGTAAATTAGTAAGGATCTGAGTGACTAAAATTTTGACTTGTCAAATGAATTTTAAGAAGATAAGTGACAAAATCTTAACAACCTGTTATCTTGCTTAGTGCAGCTGAGACTTATAGACTCCCAAGAAAATCGATATATCTCAGATTTGAGCATTGTCAAACCTCAGCATGTTTTCAATAAAAACTCTCCGAGAGTGCTTCATTGAAAAACTTTACGCCTGAAGTGCGTGGCTGTTCGGGGTGAGAGAAAATCACTTTTTAAACAAAGAAACTTCAAAACTTTAATCTTGTGCTCTTTTGTCCTTCCCAAACGATCCATCGTCACAAAAATTGTAAAGCAAGACGTTTTTAGTATGATATATACGTCAAATATCAATTATATCACTCTCATACATTCTCGATTAAGAGGTTTTTAGCTTCTTTGTTGAACTCATTGATCTCGTAGTAGCACCTCATTATTGAAATCCTCGATTTTTTCTGTTGCCTTTCAATCCTTGAGAAGTTCAGATAATTAGATGTTATAATGATTTCAGTGTGGAAAGGAAATGTAAATATAGTTATGATGTGATACAAGCTGCTAATTTCAATCCGTTTTGAACCCCCTTTCAATTCACCACAATTATTAAATGTTTGCTGACTTAATCTCTTGGTAATCCATTTAAATATTACAGGATAAATGTATGCTAAAATAGTTAAAGACATATAAATTGGGCCCATTTATAGTTATATATCTTTAATTCTCATGAATCTTTCGGAAATCGCAACACGATATATTTTACTAAATAGTTGAATTACGAAATTATAATCCCCTCCAAGCCCCGCGTACCCTTTATACTTTTATAGTACACGCGCATATAACCAAATCTCCTTTTATTTTTATATTCGATACATTCGTGCACGACAAGTTTCTTAAAATGAGCGGACTTTCGTCCCTCTATCTTATTAACCCAATTATTATGCCGTATGGGTTGTGACCACGTGACTCGCGAGGAAGTAATGGTTTTAAGAAATTTGACCAGTTCGAACAGCTCGGGGTATATTAACGGTAAAACAAAGGCGATAGACATTAGCACGCAAATAGTCTCGCTAGCCTCATCCCTCCTCCAATAGCAGCTCCCCTACCCCTCCTCCGCGGCTTCTCATTGGCTCACGCAAACCACGTGACGCCGCGTTGCTAGACACGTGTTGTTATGGCTACACACGTGAAATAGCACCACCAATCACGAGGCCAGGTAGCGAACTAAGTAGGTCAATAAAAGAAAACGCTTCTTCTACAGCTCTATTTGAGCTGAAGGTTGAAAGCTCCGTCACGTGACCTTTTAGCGGGGCAAACAAACCCAGCATTGCTGCGGCTGGGTAACTGGTGTTACGTGAACGCGTTGCGAATTAATTTAGTTTTGTTTTAATGCATGCTGGAGAGGACACGGGCAGAGAATTGTGGCTCCGGGAAGCATTTCGACGTCCATTTTCCTGACTCCTCCCACCATTTTATTATACCAATTCCATTACTTGTTTATATATTCATGTGCCGATTAAATGAATCGCCTACAAGGATATAAAACACATGGCCTTATATACTGCGTATCATGCGTTTTTCGGGCGACGTGGTTTTTATGTTTTTGATCCGTTTGTTCATTTCTAGGTCTTCATTTTTGATGTCCGTTACCTTTTGTATGGATTTGATTTTGATCGGGCATATGACCATCATATGTTTGAGTTAAATAGTCACATTTTTGGAAAATAAGCTTTTAGATTCTCTTCTGTAAACCTGTGATGCCTTGTTATGTATTATTGAACTCAATACATTTGTCTGTTAGTGCAATACAAGTTAGACGCACCATGAAGTTATGAGGTTCACGATAACGATTATACCAATAGTAGAGAATTTCTCAGTTTTTGGTGTGACTCATCGCTAAACTCATTAATACATACAAAACAAACGTCTAGCTTTCTCATAGAAATGAACGCAATGCTATGAGAAAGCTAGACGTTTTTTTGTTTGTGTTAATGAGTTGCGTTCATTTCTTCGAAAACACTCCCTACGCCGAATTCAATCTCAATGCAATTAAATCCATATAAAAAGAGTTTAATAACCCAATTCTCAAGTCACCTAAACCCCCAATTCGTAACCCTCTTCTTCTCCCCAATTTGTAACCCTCGTCTTCTCCTCGCAGCACACTCGATTAAACCCCCAATTTGTAATCCCTCGTCTTCTCCTCACAGCAGACTCGATTAAACCCCCAATTCGTAACCCCTCGTATTCTCCTCACAGCACACTCGATTAAACCCCCAATTCGTAACCCCTCGTCTTCTCCTCGCAGCTAACTCGATGTCACACAGCACTACTCTTGGGAATGTACAAGGTCTTCTGTCCAGCATGACAGCAGGGATGAATGCTGGACTTACTTCAAGCGGACTTACAACCAGTGGTCTTACTACCAGCGCCCTTACCAGCAGTGGACTAACAACCAGTCCGCTCAAAACAGAGGTAAGTGTCAGTGGCACCAGTCAAACATATCATGGTCAAGCGTTTCATGGTCAAGCATTTCTTTGTAACTAGTTGCACCAGTCAATCAATTCATGGTTACTACTAACTAGTAGCATTAGTCAAGCATTTGACGGTAACTAGTAGCACCATTCAAGTATATCATGGTAACTATAGTTGCACCAGTCAAGCTTCATCTCGAAAGAGCTTGAGGCACTCGCTTTAAGAAGCAGATGTATTGTATTTGTATGTGGAGATGGTATTTTATTACTTTGTTGTCATGGCAGCTGTGGTATAGTATGGTCATGGTGATAATATTCTGTTTGGTGACATTTGATTGTGGTCTCTCAGTCTGAAAAAAGCTTCTAAGAGAGATGTTTTATTTTATCTTAAGGCAAATTTCATAACAGTGACAATCATTCATAATAGTGATTCATTTTACAATGGTTCCTATTTGTTTGTGACTGCCGTGTCGTTACTGAATAGTGAGTAGCGCACATTAACAAGGCCTGCCGACCACCGTGTTCTTCTCATTCCAACTTTGACGAAACTGCGACGTACAATGTTGCTTTAAGAACCGTGAAACGCCCTCCCACGGGATTGAATAGGCTTTATCTTATTACGGTCGTTTGTTCAGAGTCGTTTTGATAAGTTTGGTTAATTTCAAGCTCTGGTCCATTGAATAAAGGAATAAGTTACTAAAATAGCACTTATTCATCATCTGCGTTTCTGTAGAGTTATTTAATTTAATGTTTAGTTCGTCGTAACCCATGTCAAGTGCGAAATGGTTTTTCTTAGAAAGCGGAGTGTAATTACGCCAGTGCGACTGTAGACCAGATTGAAATCTCTTTAAGTTTATAAAACGTACGGGTTGTAGTGTCAAGGCGATTTGGTCAAAAATCAAAATGACCTCATCAGTCTGTAAAAATCATTCAAATAATTCTGAATCATTTGACTGAACTTTTGTAATTTATTTAGGTACTTTTCGTTATTTCAGGATATTTCGTTATTTCATTTTATCTCTTATTTCATAATTTATTTCGTGTTTTCTTTGGATCACACCAACCCCCTCCCTCCCTCCCCCTTCTACCCTTCCCCTCCTACTGATATCTCACACCCATCCCCCCTCAGGATGGACAGCACGTTCTCTTCCCCACTGCTCTGGCTCAGCACCTCACCCAGTACACCCCTGCTACTCACATTTACCACCCCTAACTCTCCCATCCCTCCAACTCCTCCCCCTCCCTCCTCTCTCACTAACTCCACCCCTCCCATCCCTCCCCCGCCCATCCCTCCTTCTTCTCCTACAGATATCTCACACCCACCCCTCCTCAGGATGGACAGCACGTTCTCTTTCCCACGGCTCTAGCTGAGCACCTTACTCAGTACACCCTAGCTACTCACCATTCCCACCCCCTCCCTCACTAACTCCCCCATCCCTCCAACTCTCCCCCTTCCCTCCTCTCTCACTAACTCCACTTCCCCCATCTCTCCCCTCCCCCTTCCATCCCTCCTTCTTCTCCTACTGATATCTCACCCATTCCCCTCAGGATGGACAGCACGTTCTCTTCCCCACGGCTCTGGCTCAGCACCTCACTCAGTACACGCCAGCGGGTATTCTGCCTAACAGTGCCCTCATGAAGAAAGCCCGGAAACGAGCTCCTAACTGGAGCAATGAAGAGCAGGCCTGTCTGGTGAGTGTCTCCTGACATTCCTATCTTCTCTTTCAATTAGTTCTTATTCTCGTTTGTGATCTTGCATCTGAATTTCTGATAAGTTCTGTCCTTCTACCTGAATCTGATAAAACTCATGTCTTTATCCCGGTATCTGCCCCTGACGCCAATAAAGCAATAACCAACCCTTCTCTCCTTCAATGAAATTTCTGGATTTTAATTTACAGCCCTTGGGCATTAAAAACTTAAAAAGCAATTCAAAGTAGTGAACCGATTTCTTTAATCACCAGCACTTCCAATAAATTTTCATCAAACACAACCACATATATTTGTTTGCCTAACTTGGTGTATTCTGGTGAGCATCTGGTCTGCTCCTGACATGCAGGAGAAGTTTAAGAAAGCCACGAGGAAGTGGCCTCTCTGGGAGGAAATGGGAAACATGCTGGAGAGGGCAGGGTTCTACGGCAGGGACGCCAAGCAGTGCGAAGCCCTCATGCACAGGTGCACATTTACTCCTTATAGTTTCTTGATTTAGCACTTTAGTATTTTCGAGAGTTCATCACAAAGTTTAATGACCTGTTACAAGCGAACTTTTCCATCCATCTCAACTACTCTAAAAATTTCCCTTTCTTGAGTTCCCTACAACAACTCGGTGTATTTTCAGCCTGGTAAATTAACCTTGCATGACAACAATAGTAACTTGAAAACATCTCATGAACAGAGTATCACGTGATGCTACTTCCTTACGTGACTGGTCTTATCACTGCTCCATTGTGACTTGCATATAGATGCATTACGTAAGGGCTTTCTTCCTTTGTTCGTGATAATTACTAATTTTCGTGAGTCACGTCTTCTTTTTGTTAACACTTGACGGCGTCAAAAGTAAATAGTTAAGCACGTTTTTCTCTGTGTAAGATTGTTAAATTTATTCAAGGGGTACAACGTTTTGTTGTTGAATGTGTACCAAAATAAGCCCTTTTAGCCTTTTTCGGGTACGTACGTACGACAGTAACATTTATTAGACATGGAATGGGTTTTGCAGAGCCTAAGAAATGAAAACCAATTTAATCGAGTCCTTGATGAGAAAAACCAACGCCTCTTAATTACCCGAAATGTGTTCAGTGCAGTTCTTTATAAACACGTCTTTTCGGTTTTCCTCCTGAAAACCATGTAAAAAAGGTGCAGCGCACATTAGTTTTCTAAAAGTCAGTCCAGGATTCGGCGAAATATTTCTAAATTTATCGGAAAATGCAACTATAAAACTTGCTAACTTGGCTTGTGCGTCTGAAACTACCCAGCTTTTTTGTAGTAGCGCATTAATTTATTCCGAACTATGCAGCAGGAGTGTTTTCAATGAAATGTCCTGATCCTGCCATGAGAGTAATATATATATATAAAACGATCGTACACATTGTAATAAAGAGAAAGTATAAAACTCGCAGCCATAGCCTTGCTAAGTGAGGGTCCAGTAAATCACGGTCTTTGTATGGATTTGGTCTACTTCACCGGACACTTCTCAGTTCAAAACCCATCCTCCCTGGCCTTGTCAGGGAGGAGAATAAACTGATAATATGTAATTGTCATGGGCTGTATTGGGCTATTAGCGTTAATAGGACTTCCGTCAGACGCTCTCTCGATATTCTATATAGAACTTACAGAGCTTTGTCTTGTATTAATCAAGTTCTTATCAGCAAGGATCTCTGAGTATGTACCAAAAGGTCACTTGTCAACTACTTAAGTTTATATCGTGATGCAAAGAACGACCGAAATCTATCAAGTTATAATCAAAATACGCTGACCACAGTACCACATTAGTCAGATCTCCTGACAGATTATTATTAATTCGAATTAAATCCCTTGTTCCGACGCTTCATCAGACTAACGAACCCATAAACCTACTCTTCTAAACCTTTTAAGACCCGGCATTGTAATACTGTAATCCTGTATGCTGCTAACTGACATGCTACCCGAGTCTCACATCTACTCAAACCAAACCATTGAATTCATCCCCCCTCTATTTCCACTTTTCTGATTGGTGATTTCCTTTCCCACAAGAAAGGAAGATTATCGACTATTTTCTTACTCTTCTATGGGAATTTTAACTCACAGCACTGTTTCTCGTAATATCTAACTTTCATGGTCAATCTTTAATAAGGCCTGGATTAGGGTTTCGGTTCATGTTAGGGTAAGATTTTGGGCGTCGGTTAACGTAATGGTCAAGGCAGGGACATAAAATGCCTTGAGGTCAAGTTTCAGGATCATGTTTGAAGATTATTGAGCCAGAGATCAATCACTAACTTTTAAAGATGTTCATTTTCACCACTCTCATAAAAGAGGCACCGCCCCCAAGGGTGTGGTTTAAACCATCAATCAATGAACTCCTCCTTCACAGGTTGAAGAGCACGTACTACCGGTGTGTGAACCACAACAGACAGCCAGGGAACGAACCACAGTACTGTGCGTTCTACGGAGAAATAGATGCTGTGCTCAGCCAGAAAGATGCTTGCAAGGTCAGTTTAAGTTTCCATTGCGTTTATTGGTTTATAGATAGCAGAATTAATGATAAGATTTGAAGGGGTTGCGTTTCGGGTTCATATAGAGTAATTTAGGTCGCGTTTCTGGACATTAACTGATTCAACAAAATCCAAACAAAACCAAGCGATTAGCACCTCGAAATCTTTAGCCTACACAATCTTTTATCCTTCTTCTTGGCGAGTGATTTCACATCTTGCTCAATACTTCAAGCTACTGTTGAACAGCAAAATGGAAAACAAAAATAATTTACCTCAGAGATATTCATCATTTATCAGATTGGGATAAACCAAAGGCTTTAGTTATAACAGCTACATGAAGTAAAGTAATTGGGACTTTAGATTACTGCATCAAAACGTCAGTTTTACACTGAGATACTCAGTATCGCGCAGATATATTCTAAATTTTGAAAAAGTAAAAGCGAGGAAGTTATAGCGTGAAATGAATAGTTGCTAGAGCTGGTGATATTAGCGCAGCTCAAAGTGACAAGTTAATGACTTTTCATGTGCCGGAGGTGAATAAATCCCGATTCTTGAACAATTTAAGGGGTATTTTAAGGAGATTTCAAGGAGGATACCCTCCTAGGTGGCTCAACATTGCCTTGTCATTATCCATTTCAGATTTAGCAAGTTCGGGCCAAAATCCTTCTCCATCTATACAAATTACAACTCAGATGCGTTGTTTTGCTCCGTTTTCAACAGTGTCAATGTTACTTCCAGTTTCCACTGATTGAAATTGATAACAAAGGGTGCCAAACAATCTCAAAATTATGCTGAAGTCTCCTCTGTCGATCAAATTAATTTTCTTTGTCATATTTTAACACCACCACAATAAGAATAATCTGAAAAACAAAGCATTGATTAACGGCTTGCCGAATTTGTGAACTTGCACAATGAGCCGTTGACATAGTCGTGGGATATTGCGATAAGGAGAACAGCACGTGGGCACTGGCTTTGGTCATGCTCATGTTCATTCAAGAGTTCGTGACTGGGCTTATAATCAGTCATTTGATTAGTAATTAACTTCAATATGACCTCACATTCTCCACAATGCGCTTCATATCGCTGAAGTTTGTAAGTTGAACCATTCCAACACGCTCACTGTTTTGATAATGTTGCTCATCTTGATGCTGAACCTGCTCTTATTGCAGCAGGTCACGGTCCAAGTAGCTTCCTCTCTGTCTTGCAATAACACCATGCCAGATCACATCAAAGTGGCAGCTAGATCCGGGTCTATTGTTATTGGTGGGCTTTTCAACATTGCCCGTAATGATCCGAACGACCCAAATTTGTGCATTTACCGAAATTTTGCTGGGATTCAGAGAGCTATTATGCTCCGGTATTTGATTGACGAAGTTGGCGCCAAGTTTGAGCAGGATTTCAACATGAGTCTGGGATACGAGTTCTACGATACCTGTTCTAGCCCGGTGCTCACTACTCAGGCAGCAACCAGACTTTCTCAAAACCAACAGGTGGTTGGGGTGGCAGGGGTCGACTTCAAAGACTTTGTCAAGAGATCCGCGACTCAGACCACGGCCTTCCAAATCCCAACGTTTGTGTACATGTACAACGATGACGAGCTGATGGACTCCAGGAAGTTCCCTACACTATTCGCTCTGTCAGACACAGAAGAGGCAGAAGCTCGGAGCATTATCCAGGTGCTGAGGAAGATGGGGAGCCACTTCATGGACATCTGGTACCACCCCTTCTCCAAGCAGATGGCAGAGTTCATCTACCACAACTACACAGTAAGTGTGGGGTGTGGGAGGCTAGAAGAGGTGCACTCCTTCGAAGACATTCCAAAGATAGGGCAGATGCTGAATCTGACTGGCGGACATCCTTCAGACGTACAGCTGATCCTGTCGAATAGTTATAACACCACCAAAGCAACCCTCAAGTACATGGTCGATGAGCTCAAGTTCAGGGATAAGATCTATATCTTGGGATACTCTGTAGGTAGGGAAAGGTATCTAGATACATACAAGGACATCCTGACTTTTGAAAAAGCTGGAAACAGCTCGATATTGCTCCCCATCCCAGATCTTTCTAATTCCCAAACTGCGATAGAAGCTATCGAGAAGGTTTTTAACGTGGATTGGTCAGAGAAGCCTGGGAGAGATCGAATTGATGAAATTTACTCATATATGTTATCAAGTAGAAAAGAACATGGAAAAGATTTCCAAGTAACAAATTGGATGCCGCATGTCATAGCCGGATTTGAATTGCTGATACAATCAATTTATGAAAACCTCAATAAAAAATCGAATGGAATGAAGTATTGTCCTATGAGTTTAAGAAAAGATGTCTACAAAACAATAATTGAAGAAGATCGTACTGTACACATTGATAGCCCATTCCTCTCTGCAGATATAAAGCTGACCAACAAGACCGTTGGTACTGGATACAAGGTGGGAATTTACCAGGTATTCACGGAAAAGTACGACACTTTGGGAAGAACATACCCTGATTCTATTGACATAACCAACCCCGGGTTACTGCAGCAAATACAAGACATGTACGAGAGCGAATGTTCCAAGCCCTGCGCTCCTGGCTACTACAGAATCTTTGAAGAAAGGGGCATGAGGCATCTTCCCTGCTGCTGGACCTGTTCCAAGTGCCCTTTGAACCACTACACCACTGAGTACAACCAGAACTTCTGCCAGAAATGTTCCTCCTCAGAAGCCTCCACAGAAGCCTTAACTGGGTGTGTAAACACTACCGAATCCTACATCAAACCTGACTCTACCATGTTCATCATAGGATCCACAATCGCCCCCACCGGCTTCATTATGGTTATCATCTGTGCTGTGTACATCATGGTGAACGAGGAAAGGCCCGTCATCAAGGCATCAGACCCAGCGTACATCTACGCAGTTCTCTTCAGTCTGTGCATTGCATACGCCGGAAGTCTGGTTCCTCTCATGAAGCCCTCCCCCAATACCTGCACTGCCGAGTACCTGATAATTGTTCTCTTTGCAACCCTCATTTCCGTCAACCTGCTCTTCAAGTGTATGAAGATCTATCAAATTTTCATGGCTTCCAAGAATTTCAAGCGCCCCAAGTTCGCTTCCCTGCTGAAGAAGACAGGTCAGACGGCTATGAATTTCACTGTCCTGGGTGTAAACGCAGCCTTACTGATCCTGGACAGATATACCAGGGACGGGCTGAGTTGGAAATTCCACAGAGTCCAATACACCGACCACACGCCCACCCACCTGATGTGTCACCCCAGCGACATGGTGTTCGTTTTCCTGCCTATGGTCGTCCCTGGGGCCTGCTTCCTGGCGACACTCTGGCTCGCCCTCAAGATGCGGGGTTTCCCGCACAACTTCAGGGAAACGCTGAACATCTTCGCTGCCACCTTCATAGTCCTGCTTTGTTCCGTGATGTTCCTGGGTGGGTACAGTCTCTCTCCCTCCACAATAAAGTCCTTTCTGAGGACCCTAGTGGTGCAGATCACTGCTACTGCCTTCCTCACTTGCCTATTCATCCCCAAGATAGTGGTTCTCATCTGGAAGAAGGGTGGTGTCGAGCAGGAAAAGAAGGAAATGAACGCCAATGTTAAGAAGTTTTCCACGGTCAATCCAGCTAACATGCAGAGAGTTGGGAAGGCAGTCATTCTACTCAGCAGGGCATCCTCAAAAAATCTGAAAGTTCCTGATATTGTACCGGCCGATAACAACTGATCGCACATTTTCCTGCAGTTGAGGAATTAATGATACCTTATTTAATTCAACAGATGCTTTCTTCACTCCACCCTTCTTAATCGGCCTCAAGACCAAAGCGGTCTTCTTTGTGAACCATTGATCCCGACCTTTGGACTAAAACGTTTCCAATGATCACTGGAATCAGGATAAAATTCCTGAAGTCGTGGAAGAGCTGACTATTTGAGCTTTGTTCTAAATGACCTGAGTTCTTCTTTCACTTTATTCCTCTTTATTTGATTTCATATCAATCATAAGATTTTGGCATTATGATATCAAGTTAGATGTTACATTAATTGTTACTTGCATCAAAGCATAAATGCTTGAATTGAGAATTTTTAAAGCTCAATTATGATTCATCGTTGATATTTTTTGTACTTTATTTATGAAATTGAGCAGATAATTCTCTAGAAAATCTCATGGCTATTCAGAGAAACTTAATTCTTCGTAAGTGTAATTCTGTGAGAAGACAATAAACTTATATAAATATTAATTAATGCAGTTCTCACATATAATTTCATGACCCTGGAGTTAGATTTCTCATTCCTTCTGGCCAATAGCACCGTGGGTACCCCCAACGCTTTATAATGAGATACGTTGTGCTCACCGAATGAGTGGAGAAATCTTCCAATGGAACAAAGGGGAGCTTTTAGAAAAAACGGTGCGCTTTAATGTCACGTGACAGCTTTTCAGCCAATCAGAACACTTCCCTAAATGCAGTACAATTCAAGACTCCATCAAAATCAAATGCGCAGAACCGTGACTATATGGTCCTCAACAATAGAGTGGTTACTAGTGTCCATTTGTTTGGTTAGAGGTGTTATAATGGACTCAGCCGTATACATTCTCATTATGCCATCTTAAAACCAAAAACTACTCCTTTATCAATAATATTTAATAAGAAAGTATGGTGCAGTGCGCCCGGCTAGGAGTTGTTTTTCAGTGGATTCAAACCACTGTCGAGCACTGTAAAGTCGTCGAGCATGTTGTAATATTTAAAGGATTGATGCGATAGAAGGGGTACTTTGCTCACTACAGATTGCGTACCTTCAAATGAATGAATTTATTTTTCAACGGACGGAAAAGGGGAAATTTCTTTCTTTGGGGGTAAGAATAATTTTTCTAGTGAAAGGTTGAAAGCCGGAAAAGTCACCTTTGACCCAAAAATTTATTTTTCGGTGGTTATTGAAAAACGCTCATTCGATCTTCCTTGCGCCCTATCCTTTTTAACACCCCATAATTTTACATCCTATTTAACACCCTATGTAACGCCCTATTTACTACCCGGTCAACCATTTTGGACACCGTATCTAACAGCCTTTTAGCACCCTAAAATTCTTTTTAAAACTTTTTTCTTTTTACGCCCTATTTAACATCCTGTTTAAAGCCCTATTTAATACCCCGCCTAACATTCCATCTAACACCCCATCTAACACCCAGTTTAACAACCCATCTAACTCCCCATCTAACACCCACTTTAACAACCCATATAACTCCTCATCTAACATTATTTGTCTCTCAGAGCTACGTGGAGAGCGATGAAGAGTCTCGTATCAGTGACGGAGACTTGGTCCTGGAAGGAGACCGGATGGAGACAGACCAGGACCCGAAGCTGGTTGCCCCGGCAGCTGGTACCCCGGTTACCAAGGTACCAGTGAGTGGTGGAAGTCTCAACAGCACCACCAGTCAGGACCATCTCAAGCAGTTCGTGGAACAGTTAGCAGAGTCCCAGTTGCAGGGGCAGTTCAAGCACGGCTACCCCGCTTCCTTGCTGGTATGTGATATATTTGACACAGGTGTCGCAAGTTCGGGAAATGAGAATCCTTCTGAAATTGATTCCGTGTCGCGCGCCACCATGCGCGTACGTGCTATGAACGTGTTGATTTAACACGTGCAGTCTTCAGTATTGAGTTTACATTTTAAATCAGTTTCCACGTATGTTCAGAATATGGCAGTCATGTGGAAGTTTCAGAAGGCGTTCTCAAAACTAGCGACATCAAAAGTATTAAATAAGATTGAAGGGTATTTGTGGTCGGTGCAATGTCCACCTACCACTCCTCCGCTACCGAAAGTGGACTTGGGGTAGATCCAAAAAATAATCCATTTAGGCCTAGCGTGTTTGCCTGCAATCAATCTCACAGTTCCTTAACCTGGTGAATATTTCAGCCGATGACGACTTTGTCGGATGGTAAGATGGGTGCAGTAGACTACGGCTCCTTGATGAAGCTCCTGAAGGCTGAAACTATCACCTCGACTCCCGCCAAAACGTCGCCAAAGATGGCGGATAGCACCACTATGAGGTATTTCACCGGTCAGGAATATGTATCTACTGATTGCACAGCAATTTGTACTTTTATAAATTTTTGACGATAGTTGATAATAATGATCTTTTACTACCCCTTGATTTCGACGGACGTTGCCCGTTTATTTCATTTGACCGTCCAATTCCAAATGTGGAACCTTTGACTTTCTAACACACAATTTCTAACCATCCCACGCTTCCCTCAGTTCCCCTGGCGGTAAGACTACCGTCCCCTCTGGGATGCTGCCTAACATGGCCAGCCCACCCATGAGCCTGCCCCGAACCCCAGGCGGCAAACGGGCCCGGCCTGGCTCACCTTCCAATGGACCTGCCAACATCACAGACGAATACATACAGCTAAGAGGAGAGTAAGAGCGTTTACTTCATCCAGGTTCTGCATTTTTCAATATTGTAAGAGTTGACCAACTGAATTAATTCAAGAAATTCATTAATATTGTATATCAGGACAGGCATTGTGACTGTCATGATTTCACCAACTCTTGTTTGATAAAACTCCTGCGTAATTCCTCTCTAAGTCCTTCGTAACTCCTCTCTAGTTCCTGTTTAATTCGGGTAATTCGCGCCCAATTCAACTAACCCCTCTCTCTCCCAGTTGTCGCAGAACCTCCTCAACCAATCGCACCTGCATGCGCTGAGCGCTGTTCCGGCTGGCGCTAAACTCCCCTACTCCACCTTCCAGGACCTGAAACTCCTGAACCGGTCCTCGGCTGGCCCCGTCACGGTGCCCAACACCCTCCAAAATGGCGGAGTGGGTCCTGGGTCCGGGGGCACGGTAACGGCAGTGGATCTAGAGAGGCTGTGTGCTATCATCACAGGTACTGCGAGCGCTTTTATTAGAAGATAATACTTTTCTTAATGTGTTTTGAACACTGCAAATATCGAAGTCGAGGTGGTTATAAAAGTGCTGATGGTGTAATAGTTATAAATCTCTACCACCTATAAATTCTCGAAATTCTAAGGTATTAACCGTACCCATCCTCCAGATAGATTGCTGGAGTATTTCCAAGCACGAGACCAGGCCTTCCTCTCGCTCAGTGAGAAGAGGATGAGATTGGACGAGGAAAGGGAACGGAAGAGGGTGGAGCGGGAGGCGGAGATAGAGCTCAAACGACACCACCTCATCGTGAAGGTAGGGTGGATTTGTTCAGGGAGTGTCTCTAATTTCGCTCACTAATCACTATCAGAGAAAGGCCTGGATTTTCTTTAAGTTTAACGTAATTCAATCAATAATTTCATTTTCAAATTTTTGGATTTTGCTGTCGAAAGTTTCTTCATTCTTGTAAAAATCTGCCCCTTCCTTAGGTGTGTGAGTTGATCACGAACAAGTGTAATTCCACGGTGCCGACCGTGGCCAACTCGCCCTCCCCAGCCTCTACACCCATGGAAACGCCCCAATCCAAAGACAGCAGCTGAGAGTGAGACTTTAGTGAGGGGCTGCAGCCCGAATATTTCAAATTCAGTGATACTTGTGATTTAAAGAGGAATTGGGTGGTTTAGGACTACGTAGGAGTAAGAACTTGGAGACGATATTGGGCGTAAAGTAAGCCTGCCGCTTGGCCATGAGGAAGTATGGCATTGGAAGACGAAACGGAATGAATGCCACATGAGGGATCCCTAGCTTGCTCTGATCCCTGGTTAAAAACACTTCAAGAGAAATATAGTATCGAAAATGTAAACAATTAATACAGTTATTAAATTAATTGAGATGCTGCTTCCGTTATTTTATCCTTATGAATAACATAAATTTAATTGGACATTTTGAATTGATTATTTGACCGTGACAGATAGGATTCTGTAAGAAGTACTAACTACGAATTCATATTAGTGCTGATTTGATCCTAAAAAAGGAAATTTAGAATTACAGATGCAGTTCGAACTGAAGTTCTGTGTGCGCGGCGTGAAATTTACGCCTCCCAAACTTACGCCGCGCACAAAAAACTGCAGTTCGAACTGTCGCCGTTCCAATCATAGAATAACGCTATTACTGTTTATGTTTTAGATGTTGATTCCCCTATTTAAGCCTAATTCTGAGTATAAAGAAATGATTAACTAAGTTAAACAATGAATGAGTTCAATCTAATTCTAAATGCTTGTTTGTAAAAGTTTGTATGACTTATTTGCTGGTTTTATAATTACTAATTAAATAATTATGCTATGATTATGAATATAGATAAGCCTTTTCGACACTATATATCCAACATTATGTTTATAATATGATCATGATAATGATTTTAATTCTTTTAGATTCAAGTTCAACCATATATGTATGCTAATTTGTCTAAAACATGCAGCAAAAATTGAAATGTTTTGGCTCGTGTGGAATTACAGTAAGGGGCCATCCAGAAATGAGCACATAACTTGTGTATGTATGTATGTTTTGGAAATGATGAGGTGGTATGTATGAAGGTTTGCGAAATGATGAGCTCATCACTTAGAGGCGAAATTTTGACATCAACCACTCGTTGTAAAATTGGACCATACCGTTATATACTAAATGTAATAAGTACGCGTCCATTTTCATCGACGGACGTTGCCCCGTCTATTTCTTCTGACTGGATGGTTGCAAAGTGACGTCCAAATGTGGAACGTTGCGCCGCGCGCGAGGGTAGGGTAACATCCTACGACCATTTTCAATTTTGAATAAATAAGTTAGTAGTCAGTAACTTTTTAGATGATGGTTGCAGAAGTGGCGTCACTTCAGCCTTTCATATTGAATGAGTAACGTAACATAAATCTTCAAATTATGAGATGAGGTTGGGGTATGTATGTTAATGTATCTTTCCCAAATGATGAGGTACTGGTAGTGATGAGGTAGTATGTACTATGTATGTTCACAAAAGGCTGATTTTTGATGAGCTCATTTCTGGATGGCTCGATTTATATATTATCGACGGCGTATTAGCTTACCCACAGGTCGGGAGTCGCTGATTGGTCAGGGTTCGACCAATCAGAGCGCGAGTTGGGCAGCTCAGCTCGCGCTCTGATTGGTCGAATGAGCTCATCCTCAGCTCATTCGACCAATCAGAGCGCGAGGAAGCTCGAGCTGATCGCGCGCGTCTGGTTGCTCAAACCATGATTAGCCTCGACAAATTCACAGGAAATTCAATTTATCAAATTTAGTTTCACATGAATAATTGTGTTGAATTAGATCAAACAGTAAAACAGCTTCTTCTACTAACCAATTAATTTCAAATAGCCATTTCAAATAACCATTCAATTTCAAATAAAGACGTATCACTTGTTGTCAGGCGTTGCCTGACCCCCTCGCGCGCGCGAAGCGCGCGCGCCACGACTCGCAGAGTCGTGACGTAAATAAATTTAAAATTTTAAATAATGGGTCTGACGACGTCAGACAAATCACTTGTACAGAAAGCTCATAAAATTATCCAATGTTGTCAACAAATACAATTCAACAATGATCATTTCTTGGATTCTCCGAAAATTTGGATCGATCTCGGGCATGGGAGTGGCAAGGGATTGATATTCGTACAATTTAGACGTGGAAAGGGATTAATACAGGACATTGGGAGGGACATGATAAGGCTCAATCTCAGGATCATTCGGGGGCGAAAAACAACTTTTAGACCCCAATTTTCTTTATGGTTTGAAGACAATGATGAAATGAACATCAAAATTTCAAGGAAAATCTGTTGGTGGGAACACCCTCAAAATCGACTTTTTGCCATTTTGAACCATTTTTCGTCGGTATTTCCTTGCGTTTGACCTTATATCAAAATTAACATAGACCCCAATTTTCTTAATGGTTTCTGAAAGACAGTGATGAAATGAACATCCTGCAAAATTTCAGGAAAATCTGTTGGTTCACCCTCAAAATCGACTTTGCCCTTTTGAACCATTTTCATCGGTATTTCCTTTGACCTTATATCTCGAAATGAGCACATAGACCCCCAATTTTCTTTATGGTTTCTGAAAGACAATGATGAAATGAACATCCAACAAAATTTAAAGAAAATCGTTACGTTGGTTATCCTCAAAATCGACTTTTTGCCATTTTTGAACCATTTTCGTCGGTATTTCCTTGCGTTTGACCTTATATCTCGAAAATAAGCACATAGACCCCCAATTTTCTTTATGGTTTCTGAAAGACAATGATGAAATGAACATCCTGCAAAATTTCAAGAAAATCTGTTGGTGGGAACACCCTCAAAATCGACTTTTTGCCATTTTTGAACCATTTTCGTCGGTATTTCCTTGCGTTTGACCCATAGCTGCCAATTTGCCCTTCTTTCGCAGGGTGCCCTGCTTTGCCCTTCTTTTTGCCCTGCTTCGCAAACCGAGCCCTGCTTTAGCAGGGCAAATCAGCCCGAAAGGTACCTATATTTTCCTGTATCATTGGAATAAGATTTTAAAATCGGTGAATTGGAAAAATAAATACACACTAATTTATTAGTATACCTGTAGCCTGAATCAGTGATTCATCAATCATCATTTGGATTACAAGCATCTTCATCGATGGGTTTATCGAATTTCTGCATAGTTGTGTATTTTGTGGAACACAGAAATGCTGAAGATGGTATCGGCACAATTTCAATTTTTATATGTACTTATATTGGTATGGACGTTAGTGCAGTTTAAAAAAGTATACTTAGCAGGATGCGCATAAGTGTCAAAATACCCAATACCCAAGCCAAAGTTACCTGGTTCTTCGAAAAGGTACCCATAATTGCTCAGTGTAACTGGTGGTTCGAAAAGGTACCCATAATTGCTCATTGTAACTGGTGGTTCAGAAAGGTACCCATAATTGTTTAGTGTAACTGGTGGTTGAGAAAGGTAACCATAATTGGTTGATGTAACTGGTGGTTCGAAAAGGTACCCATAAGTTGTTGGTGTAACTGGTTGCTCGAAAAGGTACCCATAACTGCTTAGAATAACTGGTGGTTCAGAAATGTACCCATTATTGGTTGGTGTAACTAGTGGTTTACAAAGGTACCCATAATTGGTTAGTGTAACTGGTGGTTCAGACTTTAGAAAGGTACCCATAATTGGTTGGTGTAACTGGTGGTTCAGAAATGTACCCATAATTGTTTGGTGTAACTGGTGGTTCGGAAAGGTTCCCATAATCGTTTAGTTTACCTGGTGGTTCAGAAAAGTACCCATAATTGCTTGGTGTAACTGGTTGTTCGAAAAGGTACCCATAATTGGTTGGCGTAACTGGTGGTTCAGAAAGGTACCCATAATTGGTTAGTGTAACTGGTGGTTCAGAAAGGTACCCATAATTGTTTAGTGTAACTGGTGGTTCGGAAAGGTTCCCATAATTGTTTAGTTTACCTGGTGGTTCAGAAAAGTACCCATAATTGTTAGTGTTACTGGTGGTTCAGAAAGGTACCCATAATTGGTTGGTGTAATTGGTGGCGAAACTGGTGGCTCAGAAAGGTACCCATAATTGGTTATTGTAACTGGTAGTTCAGAAAGGTACCCATAATTGGTTGGTGTAACTGGTGGTTCAAAAAGGTACCCATAATTGGTTGGTGTAACTGGTGGTTCAGAAAGGTACCCATAATTGGTAACTGGTTATTAAGGTTATTGAAAGGTACCCACCCATAATTGGTTGGTGTAACTGGTGGTTCAAAAAGGTACCCATTATTGGTTGGTGTAACTGGTGGTTCAAAAAGGTACCCATGATTGGTTGGTGTAACTGGTGGTTCAGAAAAGTACCCATAATTGGTAACTGGTGTAATTGGTTATTGAAAGGTACCCACCCATAATTGGTTGGTGTAACTGGTGGTTCAAAAAGGGACCCATAATTTGTTGGTGTAACTGGTGGTTCAAAAAGGTACCAATAACTGCTTAGTATAACTGGTGGTTCAGAAATGTACCCATTATTGGTTGGTGTAACTAGTGGTTTACAAAGGTACCTATAATTGGTTAGTGTAACTGGTGGCTCAGACTTTAGAAAGGTACCCATAATTGGTTGGTGTAACTGGTGGTTGAGAAGGGTACCAATAATTGGTTGGTGTAACTGGTGGTTCAAAAAGGTACCCATAATTGGTAACTGGTGTAACTGGTAATTGAAAGGTACCCACCCATAATTGGTTGGTGTAACTGGTGGTTCAAAAAGGTACCCATAATTGGTTGGTGTAACTGGTGGTTCAAAAAGGTACCCATAATTGGTTGGTGTAACTGGTGGTTCAAAAAGGTACCCATAACTGCTTAGTATAACTGGTGGTTCAGAAATGTACCCATTATTGGTTGGTGTAACTAGTGGTTTACAAAGGTACCCATAATTGGTTAGTTTAACTGGTGGTTCAGACTTTGGAAAGGTACCCATAATTGGTTGGTGTAACTGGTGGTTCAGAAATGTACCCATAATTGTTTGGTGTAACTAGTGGTTCAGAAAGGTACCCATAATTGTTTAGTGTAACTGGTGGTTGAGAAAGGTAACCGGTAACCATAATTGGTTGATGTAACTGGTGGTTCAGAAAGGTACCCATAATTGGTTAGTGTAACTGGTGGTTCAGAAAGGTACCCATAATTAAATAATTAGTTGGTGTAACTTTTGGTTTACAAAGGTACCCATAATTGGTTAGTGTAACTGGTGGCTCAGACTTTAGAAAGGTACCCATAATTGGTTGGTGTAACTGGTGGTTAAGAGGGGTACCCATAATTGGTTGGTGTAACTGGTGGTTCAAAAAGGTACCCATAATTGGTTGGTGTAACTGGTGGTTCAGAAAGGTACCCATAATTGGTAACTGGTGTAACTGGTGGTTCAAAAAGGTACCCATTACTGCTTAGTATAACTGGTGGTTCAGAAATGTACCCATTATTGGTTGGTGTAACTAGTGGTTTACAAAGGTACCCATAATTGGTTAGTTTAACTGGTGGTTCAGACTTTGGAAAGGTACCCATAATTGGTTGGTGTAACTGGTGGTTCAGAATTAATGTACCCATAATTGTTTGGTGTAACTAGTGGTTCAGAAAGGTACCCATAATTGTTTAGTGTAACTGGTGGTTTAGAAAGGTAACCGGTAACCATAATTGGTTGATGTAACTGGTGGTTCAGAAAGGTACCCATAATTGGTTAGTGTAACTGGTGGTTCAGAAAGGTACTCATAATTAATTAATTAGTTGGTGTAACTGGTGGTTCAGAAAGGTACCCATAATTGGTAACTGGTGTAACTGGTTATTGAAAGGTACCCACCCATAATTGGTTGGTTCAACTGGTGGTTCAAAAAGGTACCCATAATTGGTTGGTGTAACTGGTGGTTCAGAAAAGTACCCATAATTGGTAACTGGTTATTAAAAGGTACCCACCCATAATTGGCTGGTGTAACTGGTGTTTCAAAAAGGTACCCATAATTGGTTGGTGTAACTGGTGGTTCAAAAAGGTACCCATAACTGCTTAGTATAACTGGTGGTTCAGAAATGTACCCATTATTGGTTGGTGTAACTAGTGGTTTACAAAGGTGCCCATAATTGGTTAGTTTAACTGGTGGTTCAGACTTTGGAAAGGTACCCATAATTGGTTGGTGTAACTGGTGGTTCAGAAATGTACCCATAATTGGTTGGTGTAACTAGTGGTTCAGAAAGGTACCCATAATTGTTTAGTGTAACTGGTGGTTCAAATGTGTGTAGAATAGGGATTTCTTCGTCAGTTTAATCAGAAATAGGACGAGTAGAGTGGTTACGAACATCTTCAATTAAAACGTCTATTTTAATTGAACACGACGTTTTAATTGTTACAATTGAAGATGTTCGTAACCACTCTACTCGTCCTATTTCTGATTAAACTGGTTCAAAAGGGTACCCATAATTTGTTAGTGTAACTGGTGGTTCAGAAAGGTACCCATAATTGGTTAGTGTAACTGGTGGTTCAAAAAGGTACCCATAATTGGTTGGTGTAACTGGTGGTTCAGAAAGGTACCCATAATTGGTAACTGGTGTAACTGGTAATTGAAAGGTACCCACCCATAATTGGTTGGTGTAACTGGTGGTTCAAAAAGGTACCCATAATTGGTTAGCATAAGTGGTGGTTCAGAAAGGTACCCATAATTAGTTGGTGTAACTGGTGGTTCAGAAAGGTACCCATAATTGATTGGTGTAACTGAATGTTAGAAAAGGTACCCATAATAGGTTGGCGAAACCCATAATTTTTTAGTGTAACTGGTGGTTCAGAAAAATACACATTAATGGTTGGTGTAACTGTTTGTTCGAAAAGGTACCCATAATTGGCTGGTGTACCTGGTTGTTCACAAAGGTACCCATAATTGGTTGGTGTAGCTGGTGTTCAAAAAGGTACCTAAAAGCCTATGGTAGCATGTGTTCATCAGGTGATTTGCCTGCTAAAATGACCAATTTTGCTCCGCAAAAATGTACCTATTGCCCTTCTTTTTGCCCTTCTTTTCGTCAAAAATCTTGCCCTGCGACGGTTTTTTCAAAATTTGGCAGCTATGGTTTGACCTTATATCTCGAAAATTAGCACATAGACCCCCAATTTTCTTTATGGTTTCTGAAAGACAATGATGAAATGAACATCCCTGCAAAATTTCAGGAAAATCTGTTGGTGGGAACACCCTCAAAATCGACTTTTTGCCATTTTTGAACCATTTTCGTCGGTATTTCCTTGCGTTTGGTTTGACCTTATATCTCGAAAATAAGCACATAGACCCCCAATTTTCTTTATGTTTTCTGAAAGACAATGATGAAATTAACATCCCTGCAAAATTTCAGAAAAATCTGTTGGTGGGAACACCCTCAAAATCGACTTTTTGCCATTTTTGAACCATTTTCGTCGGTATTTCCTTGCGTTTGACCTTATATCTCGAAAATTAGCACATAGACCCCCAATTTTCTTTATGGTTTCTGAAAGACAATGATGAAATGAACATCCCTGCAAAATTTCAGGAAAATCTGTTGGTGGGAACACCCTCAAAATCGACTTTTTGCCATTTTTGAACCATTTTCGTCGGTATTTCCTTGCGTTTGACCTTATATCTCGAAAATTAGCACATAGACCCCCAATTTTCTTTATGGTTTCTGAAAGACAGTGATGAAATGAACATCCCTGCAAAATTTCAGGAAAATCTGTTGGTGGGAACACCCTCAAAATCGCCTTTTTGCCCTTTTTGAACCATTTTCGTCGGTATTTCCTTGCGTTTGACCTTATATCTCGAAAATGAGCATATAGACCCCCAATTTTCTTTATGGTTTCTGAAAGACAATGATGAAATGAACATCCCTGCAAAATTTCAAGAAAATCTGTTGGTGGGAACATCCTCAAAATCGACTTTTTGCCATTTTTGAACCATTTTCGTCGGTATTTCCTTGCGTTTGACCTTATATCTCGAAAATAAGCACATAGACCCCAATTTTCTTTATGGTTTCTGAAAGACAATGATGAAATGAACATCCTGCAAAATTTCAAGAAAATCTGTTGGTGGGAACATCCTCAAAATCGACTTTTGCCATTTTTGAACCATTTTCGTCGGTATTTCCTTGCGTTTGACCTTATATCTCGAAAATAAGCACATAGACCCCCAATTTTCTTTATGGTTTCTGAAAGACAATGATGAAATGAACATCCCTGCGAAATTTCAGGAAAATCTGTTGGTGGGAACATCCTCAAAATCGACTTTTTGCCATTTTTGAACCATTTTCGTCGGTATTTCCTTGCGTTTGACCTTATATCTCAAAAATAAGCACATAGACCCCCAATTTTCTTAACAGTTTCTGAAAGACAATGATGAAATGAAAATCCCTGCAAAATTTCAGGAAAATCTGTTGGTGGGAACATCCTCAAAATCGACTTTTTGAATTTTTGCCATTTTTGAACCATTTGACCTGATAGGAATCTCGAAAATTACTCATATGGACCGCCAACTTTCGAGTATTATCACTCTCGAATGCAGCAAATTCTCATTAGTTATAATCAGTCGGTGGGTAACTTTCTTATTTCATGATTTTGAAAAAATAAGTGTTGAAATATTTCCAAGTTATTCCGTAAAAACGCAGATTTCCGCGCACGATTTGGTTCACTTTTGGTCGAAAGTCCTACTGCAATGGGGTGTAAATTTGTACTTTTCGTCGGCCGCGGTTACTCATCAGCAGTGAAAGGACCCCATCACATACAAACCTGTTGTGCAGCATGTAGAATTAACAAAACTCTATTATGTACTTGTACATTGGATGAATGGGCGTGTATTGTGTGTTGTAAAGCCTGCTTTATGATCCCTGTTTTTAAAGGTTGCATTCCCTTAAACTGTCAATGATTACAGACTGAATTGCTGTTTGTAAATCATAATGATAATGCCAACGCCCAAATTGGTCCTCTTCCCAATCCATATCCGCCTTAATTCTACATGAATGATTTTCGGGCCACTACTTCCAAGTACTGGATCCTTTTCCTATCTTTAAGTCATAGTAAAGTCATAAGGCAGATAAATTCCCTGTCATTTCCCGTGAATCCCTCCATGTTTCCCCCGAATGATCCTGAGATTGAGCCTTATCATGTCCCTCCCAATGTCCTGTATTAATCCCTTTCCACGTCTAAATTGTACGAATATCAATCCCTTGCCACTCCCATGCCCGAGATCGATCCAAATTTTCGGAGAATCCAAGAAATGATCATTGTTGAATTGTATTTGTTGACAACATTGGATAATTTTATGAGCTTTCTGTACAAGTGATACGTCTTTATTTGAAATTGAATGGTTATTTGAAATGGCTATTTGAAATTAATTGGTTAGTAGAAGAAGCTGTTTTACTGTTTGATCTAATTCAACACAATTATTCATGTGAAACTAAATTTGATAAATTGAATTTCCTGTGAATTTGTCGAGGCGAATCATGGTTTGATGTTTGAGCAACCAGACGCGCGCGCGATCAGCTCGAGCTTCCTCGCGCTCTGATTGGTCGAATGAGCTGAGGATGAGCTCATTCGACCAATCAGAGCGCGAGCTGAGCTGCTCAACTCGCGCTCTGATTGGTCGAACCCTGACCAATCAGCGACTCCCGACCTGTGGGTAAGCTAATACGCCGTCGATAATAATTCTGACAACTGACTTTGGATAATTAAGTTTTGTTCACATTAATATTCGACTCAATTAAATAATAAATTGTACACTTTTGCAAACCTTCACAGCACTTGCTGATCCTGCAATTAATTTGTAAACTACAGTTAGAAACTATTGTTACCAGTATTGATCATCGACCGACTTGATGGATTTCTCCCATCCCTGCGCGCAACACTCGGAGGTTTGGAGGGTCGGAAAACCTTGCTAAACACGTATATCCCTGTCTGCGTTGCGCGGCGCGGCGCGCTTCCCCGTAGGGAAGCGCCGCGCGCGTACACACACCTATGCGGGCTTAGGAAGGAAAACCTTGCGTGCGCGGCGGAGGGTAGGGTACTATCCTACAACGACCGACCTCTGCCAAATTATCGATATGAAATATCTTCCATTATTATCAAGTTATTGCCCATTCTTCATCTTGAATCTTACAATTTGACGCGCGCTTCCTCGTGTCCCGTAGGTTGCCCTAACCATGGCCTGGCCTTGGTTACATGGTTAGTCTGACGTCGTCAGACCCATTATTTCAATTTTAAATTTGACTCTGCGAGTTATGGCGCGCGCGAGGGGGTCAGGCGACGCCTGACAAGCCCTGGTTACGCGCGGTGCCGTTAGGGTTCCTAAGCCCGCATAGGGGTGTGTATGCGCCGCGCGAGCCACACAGGGATATTTTTACGTGTTTAGCATTTCAACCGTTAGGGGAATCCCGTAGCGAAGCGCGCGGCGCGTACACACACCTATGCGGGCTTAGGAAAATTTTGCAATTGCGCGTTTTTACGGAAACCCCAGTCATGAGTCAGTGTATCCTAAGATTTCCGGGGTCGTGTTGCATATACTATTGCCACATGCTATGTGTCCCTGTTTGTTTGCGCGCGCGCGCCACGAATAAATTTAAAATTTTAAATAATGGGTCTGACGACGTCAGACAACGAAAAGTCACAACTTTTGCGTGTTCTCTGAACACGCGCGCTTGCGCGCGCAAAATAGGTCCTACAACGTAGGACAAATATACTAGGATGTTACTCTACCCTCTGCCGCGCACACAACGTTTTCCTAGTATATGCAACACGACCCCGGACCCTCCAAACTTCCGAGTGTTGCGCGCTAGGGTTGGGAGAAATCCATCAAATCCTAAGTCCGCATGGTTATGGATCAGGATGTGCGTACGCGCGCGGCGCTTCCCTAAGGAACAAACCTGTTCTGAGGAAGCGCACCGGGCAACGCGAACACAGAACAGTGATATACGCGTTTAAAAAGTTTGATATACGGGTTTAAAAAGGTTTTTAGCTTGCGAAACACGTATATCCCTGTTTGCGTTGCGCGTAGACACACATATGCAATTAGCGATCTGCACATAAAAATGCGTAAAATTCCGAAATTAAACGACAATTTATTAAAGGTTAAAATGATATTAGATTATCAGTGTCACATTTGTACTTAAAGCAACACCCCAAATACCACTTAGCAATATTGGTCAATTTATCGGTGTCTGAAATTTCTCCAAACACCACCAATTGTAGCGGTACGTGCGTGATACTGATCATGAACAGAATCTCCACGTACGTACATGACATTGACAACACCAGTGTAAGAGGCCATCCATAAAGGACTTGTCTGACAATAAACTTAAAGGACGTCCCTCCCCCTTGTCCGCAACCTGAGATACCCTTCCTCCTCCGGACGTCTGCAAGTGCATTTCCATTAAAAATCCTGTGTCATCATTTCTATGCGTGTTTTCAATTATGGTGACCATATCAACTTCATCGTTTGAATCATTGTCGAAAATATAAGTCAAAAATGATAAATCGACCTTTTTCTAGAGAAAAACTATTCAAATCGACCAAAATTTTCAAAAATGCGACGTCCGCATTCGGCCAAACACCCCCTCCCTTCTACGTCCGCATTAGTCGGACTCCCCCTCTTTGCGACATCCTTAATGATGGCCCCAAACAATAACCTGAAATCGAGGGCTAGGCCAGTACAAGTTACAACTGGTTTGGGGTACTGCTTGTTTCAGTTTGGCAACTTTCAAAAATCAAACTCCCCTCCGTATTCGTGTTTCTTTGTACTACAAGTTACATTTACACTTACAACTACGAGTGAATTTTTGCCAGACGCGCGCAGGGGGCCAGGCAACGTCTGGCAAGTGAATTTGGAGAGGCAACAATTTCTAAAAGGTGAAAGTTCTGAAATCCTGTAGTTTTAACGGGTCGTCGATATCAATACCAATGTCCTATTCAAATATAACTGATTATTTATCATTATTCAAAGGTTTCGCAGAACATGTACCTAACATACAAACGTGTTCATATATAACATTCAGTACATTTATAAAGTCTTGTCGATACATAAATTCAGCGTGCCGTACAGCTCAAACTAACTCCTCGTCATCTTTCATCAATTTACATCTACAGCTTATAAATATAACATTTTACAACAATTTGAGAGTTCGTTTTATAACATCCTATTTCCTCCACAAGTTCCCATGCTTTCACAATTCAACAGCAACTTCCAAAGTTCCAAATAGCATGACACAGCACTAAATTCTTTCCATGTCTTAAATTGTCGATCCAAGCGCCTCCGTTCCATAACGCGTAGAGTTACGAGTACAATGGATGTTGCCTTTGCCCTGTGGTCCCCATCATCTGACCAGCAGTTTATCAGGCGCGTTTGATGGGCTGCATCACTTGGGGGTTGTTAGGGAGGCGATGAGGGGAAGGAGACATTGGGTTACCATGGTTACCACCCATACCACGTACCACCTGAAAATATAGAGGTTATTATCGGCAAGTGTCCAGGGTGAGGGAACACACTAATTCAATGGGGCAGGGGGCTGGCAAGTTAGGGGAGCCCCAATTTCTGTGGTGAGAAACGCAAGTTTGAGACATCCCTTGCCCAGGATCCTTCGAATATTGGGTTTAGGCGGTATGTCTCCCATATAAATCGGGCTGAGTGATGTCACAGACCAAAACCTTACCCTAAATCTCACCCCTATCTTAATCCTTACCCTTAATCTCACCCCTATCTTAATCCTTACCCTAAACCTCACTCCTATCTGTCAAGGGTCTAATTTCACGTCTTCTGATACATTACGGAGTGGTGTCAGACCGGACAGACGCCAGACAAACATAGTTACATAGATAAATATATATATATATATTTTTCCCAAAACCAAAAAGGATTTGGTTGTGATGGTCCGCGGCGGTTTTAAGGCGTTCTTTACTGTAAAACCCATGATATGAAGAAGAACGCGACGGTTAAAACTGCTGCAACGTCACTATAAAATATACAGCATCCACGTAACTTTGCATCAAAAAGTGCCGTTGCGGCAGTTTTAACCGTCGCGTTCTTCTTCATATCATGGGTTTACAGTAAAGAACGCCTTAAAACCGCCGCGGACCATCACAACCAAATCCTTTTTGGTTTGGGAAAAAATATCACCCTTTCTGTGCCCAGATATTGAAATTTGGTGTCAAATCGCGCGTACAAATTCGCGTTACCTAGCATTACTGATGACGTCACAATTACGTCATAAAATTAGATAACTATCTGAGACCCATTCATTAACACAATTGGGACTATGACCGACAACATATCCAAAGATGAAGTTCTGGGGTTGGTCCCGTTCTCTCTCCACAAGCTTCACCGTTTTGCCATTTTTGGGATTTTTCGTGTCAAAGTGTTTCAAACAATCATATATATCTCAATGATGCCGGGGAGCCTTGAACTTTTCGACCACATTTTTGAAAGAACATTGAATTTCCTTTCTACGCTAGGAGGAGCATTTTCCTTCTCGAAAGCTTCATACCGAAAAATTGCGTTGAAAAACGCCTATTTTGGGAAAATCGACATTTGAAATTCTTAGTTTTGTGACGTCATTATGACGTCATTATCATGACGTAAATAATTTTAAGGTAACTTTTGGCAAGTTCTATCTTTCTACTTTCCAACGCTGGGTCGATGAGCTCTGTATCTTTTATGGTTCCCGAGATATAGCCGTGTATGAGGGTATACTTTTCGCTTAAAATGTTCTCTATTATATGTATATACTTATATATAGATAATTTTCCCAAAACCAAAAGATTTGGTTGTGATGGTCCGCGGCGGTTTTAAGGCGTTCTTTACTGTAAACCCATGATATGAGAAAGAACGCGACGGTTAAAACTGCTGCAACGTCACTTATAAAATATACAGCATTCACGTAACTTAAATGTTAAAAGTGTTGCGGCAGTTTTAACCGTCGCGTTCTTCTCATATCATGGGTTTTACAGTAAAGAACGCCTTAAAACCGCCGCGGACCATCACAACCAAATCCTTTTGGTTTTGGGAAAAATATCACCCTTTTCTGTGCCGAGATATTGAAATTTGGCGTCAAATCGCGCGTAAAAATTCGCGTTACCTAGCATTACTGATGACGTCACAATTACGTCATAAAATTAGATGAACTATCTGAGACCCATTCATTAACACAATTGGGACTATGACCGACAACATATCCAAAGATGAAGTTCTGGGGTGGTCCTGTTCTCTCTCCACTAGCTTCACAAGTTTTGCAATTTTTGGTATTTTTTCGTGTCAAAGTGTTTCAAACAATCATATATCTCAATGATGCCGGGGAGCTCAGAACTTTCCGACCACATTTTCGAAAAGTACATTAAATTTCCTTTCTACGCTAGGAGGAGCATTTTTTCCTATCTCGAAAGCTTCATACCGAAAATTGCGTTAAAAACGCCTAATTTTTGGGAAATCGACATTGAAATTCTTAGTTTTGTGACGTCATTATGACGTCATTATCATGACGTAAAATAGTTTTTGAGGTCACTAACTGCAAGTTCTATCTTTCTACTTTCCAACGCTGGGTCGATGAGCTCTGTATCTTTTATGGTTCCCGAGATATCGCCGTTTAAATAGGGTACACTTGCACTAAAGTCATCTCTCTATATGTATATACCTCTATATCTGTATGTATATACATATATGTGTATATATATGGTCGTAACCCTATTTAACAAGAACACTCGATTTTGGCAATATTCAAGTTGTAATAATCTCGGCCATCAAAGCTCCCCAAGGCTTTTTGGGGGCCCCTCCCTACCTTTTTCCCCCCAGCTCCCGGCTTGCCCCCTCCCCCTGGGTTCCCCTGGCTTGACCCCCCTCACCCCCTTTGCCCCCCCAAGGCTTGACTCCCTCCCTCTACTTTCAATGGCCTTACATCGTTTTCCACGTCTCTGAACGCCATGATTTCCTCTCGCTGCTTCCCAAGGCCCGACACTCTCCTTCGTGCAGTGTTGCGTGTACACTGCATGTTTGACCCTATAAACAGTATGCAGTGATTGCTGTACTTGTGAAAAACATCGGCTTTCTTGGGTTAAATTTAGATTTTCCCAACAATGGGGTGTAAATTTGTACTTTTCGTCGGCCGCGGTTACTCATCAGCAGTGAAAGGACCCCATCACGTACAAACCTGTTGTGCAGCATGTAGAATTAACAAAACTCTATTATGTACTTGTACATTGGATGAATGGGCGTGTATTGTGTGTTGTAAAGCCTGCTTTATGATCCCTGTTTTTAAAGGTTGCATTCCCTTAAACTGTCAATGATTACAGACTGAATTGCTGTTTGTAAATCATAATGATAATGCCAACGCCCAAATTGGTCCTCTTCCCAATCAGTGACGTAGCCAGAGGGTATGCAGACTATGCATTGCATACCCTGAGAAACTCCTTTGCATAGTCTGAGATTTTTGGAGAAAATTTTGCATACCCTGAAATTCCAGTGTGTAGATCAAATGTACACAAAGTTCCCTAGAAATTCCATATCACTATTGCTCTATTGCATTGCAGATCATTGCTACACTCAGACTTGATTGATTCTTGTGCAAATTGGAAACATAATTCCACGCCATTTACGGGATGATGACAGAATTCCTCCGTTATATGTAAATAAACATGCAGTGCAAAGGCATTGCTATTGTTTATGCCATAGAACTGATCGATTCTTGAAACATAATTCCACAATTTACAGAAAGATGACAGCATTACTCCAAATATGTAAATAGGGAAGGGCAAAGGCAATCAAACTTGTCGTGTAACCTTATTAAGATATTAGATTGATGTTATATTCTAACCCCTAATTGAATGACAATCTGAAAGTCTGAAGTGGTTAATGACGTGTGACATGGGACTGCGTCGTCTTTGGAAACTTTAGGCATTGAGAGAGAGAAGGAGATGGGTTACAATAACAAGGGTCAATGGTTTCCTTTGAAGAATCATTAGCCAAAAACGGTGATCTAGTAAAATATTCGGCCAATATTATTTTAATTTGACAAAGAAAGCAATATGTCAACTGCATCAAAGATTTCCATTGACCTCATCTGTGATTCCTAATTTTATAATTTTGTAATTTTTGTTTGCCCTGTTGATTTGGAAATTGTGCTTGCTGAGATAAATGATTGGCAATTCTTGGAACTGACATATGAACTAAAGCATTCAAGTTCTCAAGTTGCAGCTCTTAAGGCCGAAACCGGAAACAGCTCAGTATTTTTCTCTTTTGCCCTGCATAATTAGGTTGATTCATTGGGCTGTTTAGTGTTTATATTCTTAAGTACATACTAACATAACAGCAAGGTTGTTGATTATGTATTTGAAAAAAATAAAACACCCATATCTTCACGTATTTGCATTTTATTTTTTGACTGAAAGTCGTAGCTATCCTTATTTTGTTACTTTGCTGTACCTATTATATTCTCAATTGAAATACGCACTATGCAGAACAATGTCGCAATTTTACCATTTTAGACGTTTCAAAAGCTTTGAGGGCCATTGACGTCAGTTTTTTTATTTCTAAATTTAATTTCGATGGCGATGATATTTCAATTTTTAATCAATGACAGCACTGGTCACTATTGGCCATTGGACATAAAGCAATCGGACTGCAATTTGACTGTGAACTCGCGTCTCGCATACAACATTTGCTCTTTCATGACGATTTCGGGATTTCAACACATAAGCAAATTTAACCTCTAAACTCGACGATATCAATTCCGATTTCTTGCCATCATTCTTTCAAATAAAATGACAATGAATCGCTATTACCTATTTTATTACGACACTGTCGTCAGCCGACAGCCACACTGAAGATCCATTGCCAAATTGCATTAAATTGATAAATCATACCTACTGTACACGTATTTTTGAAAATTTTGATACATATTTTTACATTAAACTGCCGTCTTTTCCTCTCTTCACGAACTTTTTCGCGTACCTTATTGGCTTTTATTGAGCCAGTTTTTTGAAATAACCGGCCCTTTTTTAACCGGCCTTATGGACCCTTTCTAAACCATTTTAACCAGCCCCTTGGACAAAAATCTTTCAAGTAGCTGCCAAACCAAGAAATTATTGCTCAAAAAGTGCCATGAAAACCAATTTATACTCAGAAAATTGCATCAAAAACCCAAATTCGGTCTGTTATCATCATAAATTAGGCCATTATCAGTGTTATATAATGACGGCTAAATTAAACTAAAAGTGCAAAAGGCCAAGTTATAAAAGTTTCATTTGAACAAAATTATCTGGCCTTTTATTTAATCGGCCCCATTTTAACCGGCCCTTTCCACAAAAAAATCAAAGTCGTTTTTTGTCCTTAAGGGCCGGTTAAATAAGGGCCAATAAGGTACGGTCTACCTATTTCGGATATTCAACGATCAGTATCGAAATTTTCAATTTAAATAAGTACGAATAGTTAGGTACGTATTTCGGTATTTTTTAAAAAATACACGTTTTTCCTTTGAAAACTGGTTCAGACTTGCAGATTTTGGTGTAGGTGCCTAATAATTAATTCAATCAAAAGACACTTAATGGAATTAATCAATTAACACTGCGAACGAGGTGATTCAGCGCGAAGCGCTGAAGTGCCGAGTGAGCTCTGAAAAAGTCTGCATACTCTTTAATATGTGATGCATAACCTGGTCTGAAATCCTGGCTACGTTACTCTTCCCAATCCATATCCGCCTTAATTCTACATGAATGATTTTCGGGCCACTACTTCCAAGTACTGGATCCTTTTCCTATCTTTAAGTCATAGTAAAGTCATAAGGCAGATAAATTCCCTGTCATTTCCCGTGAATCCCTCCATGTTTCCCCCGAATGATCCTGAGATTGAGCCTTATCATGTCCCTCCCAATGTCCTGTATTAATCCCTTTCCACGTCTAAATTGTACGAATATCAATCCCTTGCCACTCCCATGCCCGAGATCGATCCAAATTTTCGGAGAATCCAAGAAATGATCATTGTTGAATTGTATTTGTTGGCAACATTGGATAATTTTATGAGCTTTCTGTACAAGTGATACGTCTTTATTTGATTGAATGGTTATTTGAAATGGCTATTTGAAATTGATTTGTTAGTAGAAGAAGCTGTTTTACTGTTTGATCTAATTCAACACAATTATTCATGTGAAACTAGATTTGATAAATTGAATTTCCTGTGAATTTGTCGAGGCGAATCATGGTTTGAGCAACCAGACGCGCGCGATCAGCTCGAGCTTCCTCGCGCTCTGATTGGTCGAATGAGCTGAGGATGAGCTCATTCGACCAATCAGAGCGCGAGCTGAGCTGCCCAACTCGCGCTCTGATTGGTCGAACCCTGACCAATCAGCGACTCCCGACCTGTGGGTAAGCTAATACGCCGTCGATAATAATAAGATGAAAGATCCAATAAGAATTATTAATTATCATTCTTATTGAATGGAGAAATTTAGGCAAGCATGTAAGTTGTATCTGGATAAAACTAACCACAAATTCAAGGAAAGGGGTGTTCTGAATGAAATACATAAACGAAACCAGAAATCAATGCAGGTCCATCACTGCAATGGGCAGCTTTTTATTCAACATTCAGCCTAGCTGCTCAGTTTCGAATGTAGTCTCAGCTGAGAGAACTTGTCAGACACCCGCCCCCGCTGAAAGCAAAGGGGTCAGACAACGTCTGACATGAGAGAGCAGTGCAGCTGCAGTCTGCACTGCACTGCTTCAGTAATCAATCAAAAGGAATCCCACAATTCTTCAATAGAGTGATGGACTTCGCCCGTTTATTTTTCTTACAGGATGACTAAAAGTGCAAATGTGACTGTCCAAATTTAAATGTAAAACATTGTGCACGTGTCATGTGGTAGGGTAACATCCTACAAATTATCAATTATGAAACATTGAAACACTAGCCCGCGCCCGTTTACATGGGATTCCTAAGCCCGTATAGCTGTGCGTACTCGCGCAATACTTCCCTTTTCTCCGGGGAAGCGCGCGCCGCCGCACAATGCTCAACCAGAAATTATTTTTAAGATGAATTCATGTGTTATTTGAAAGTAAAATTTTTATATCTATTTATGGTAAGAATGATTTGAATTAGTTGTCAGGCGTTGCCTGACCCCCTCGCGCGCGCGCCACGACTCACTGAGTTTATCATTTATTTTAAATAAATTTTAAATTTTAAATAATGGGTCCGGCGAAGTCAGACAATCAATTAGTAGTAGGGTGTTACTTTACCGGTTAACGCTCCGCCGCGCCACGCACACCTAGACCTTTTTTCCAGTTTTCCTGGTCAATCGTTGATAGACCCTTCCAAGCGACGCGTCATGTCAGCGGGTCAGACATCGTCTGACAAAGTTTTCCTAGTCTGCGATACGACCCTCCAAATTTCCGAGTGTTACACGCTATACTAGGGAATGGAGGAATCCATTTAGATTCGAATTCTCAATCGAACTTTTATGAACATGATTTACAAAGCCCGGCCATAATTTGCATCTCAGACTGTGGGAGCTACCAAGTGTTTTTGAAAAAAACGTGTTCTTGTGTTCTTAACTTCTTATTATTTTATTATTCTCAGGCAGAGTTAAGCCTCCAAAAAATCGTAACCATTTTAGTGCCAAAGACTGACTTTTGGGCAATAAAAGGTAAAAATGATCATAAAGAGCTGGCAACAGATGATAGTTAGGAAATGATGAAACTCTTCATTGAAATTGTTATTTAGAAAATCTTTGGCCCTTTGTGGTACTTCACTACTTCAGCCCCTATTAGACCCTTCGAATAAAAGCCTTGATGATTTACAAAGAATTAACTAATTAATGGGGGTAGCAAACTCACAAAACTTTTCCATTGCATTTCATTACTTTTGTCCTCATTTTTTCTGAATGCTACATAGTCATGAACAAAAGACATGTGCTAGAGCTAAAATTGTTGGTAGTGACCACCAATTATATTTGAATGGTAATAAACTGAAAAAAACAAATATGGCAAGATATCTTGGGATTATCATTGACGAAAACTTAAATTGGGAGGGTCACATAGAACATTTGGAGCAAAAGTTAAACAGCTCAATCATTACCATTAAGAGAATCAAAAAATTCATTCCTAAAGAACACTACAGTAAACTTTATCACTCACTCTTCATTTCACACCTGACTTATGGAATATCAGCATGGGGTTCTGTATCAAATAATAAATTGAGTCACATCTTCAATATTCAAAGAGATGTATACGTTTACTCTTTGGGAAAAAGTTGAACTTTGATCATGCTGAATACTATAAAACATGTGCTAGAACTAGGTCTATTGATGAACAATTAGCTCCAAAAGACTATGTACTGGAACATACCAAACCACTTTTCACAGATTTGAAATTACTTACTGTTCATAACCTTCATAAAATTTTTGTGCTGAATGAAATTTTCAAAATTAAGAAATATAGATATCCAATTCCCTTGTTTACATTACTTAAGAATTCTCCTGACTCATGAGAAGTTGTCAAAGGGGCAAAATTGTGGTGCCTAAGTATAAACTAGAAACTTCAAGGCAGCAATTTTTATATTGTGGCTCCGCGTATGGAATAAATTCAAAAGTAAAGCTACTCATTTGGATTCTGACTTTCTTTCTGACATGTCCACATCATCTTGTGTTGCAAAAAACAAGTTCAAAATTTTTTTACATGGCCTTCAGTCATCAGGGCATCCTCAGCTATGGGAGAACCACAACCTTACCCTAAACTAAGCTTTTCTAATCTAAATAAGGCATGAAACCTTTCATGACTTTCAGTTTGTCAAATTAAAAGGTGATTAGATTTTACAGGAAAAATCATAGCAAAGATATGCAACAGCAGTTCATATATAACATCACATACCACCTATACCATTATGGTTACCTTCATAATATCTTATTTACTGGTCATGGTTAGTATAGTGCTGGTAATTAAATTATTATATATCATGAGATTGTTTTCTTTCAAATATTGATAATTTAAATTGTTTTTTTACTTGCAGCTAACTTTCCTTGAAACAAATTGACGAATTCAAGTAATTCATTGCCCAGATTAGTTGTACCAAGGGTGATGCCCAAGTTCCCACAGGCATTTCCTATATCCCAATACAACTCAATTTTCTTTTGAAATAAGATTTCATATCTGCTGCATAGTTTGCACTTTGTTGTGTGTTTAATATAGCTTATTGCAAGCTACTGTTTTAATTTTTACAATAATTAATTATTTCAGATTGTTAGGATATCCTGACTTTTTTAGTTCTTTATAATTTATTAAGTTGTTTTGTTATGTTAATGTTTTGTGGGCTGAGCAATTAATCTGAATCATAATTGAAAATGAGATAATGCTAATATATGTTCAATCATGGTGTAAAATATAAATTACTTGTTTTATTAAATTACTTGTTTTATTAACATTGTGTGATCAGCTAAATAGTTAATATAATGTTCAACTTATTTTCCAATATAATTGTCCATTGAATCATCTTCTCTGTAGAACAAATATACTGTCATCCTTGTAAATCAAGTCCGTATTATTTTTATGAATTTGACAAAAATTTCTCAAGTTTATTGTTATAACTATTGTTTGCTTATTAAGGATTTTCAAAACAACCAATTAGATCATTAAACAGAGACTTGAGTTACTGTTTTTATCTTCACTAGTAAGGTCATAATTCTGACTGGGAGGGGGGCAAGTGCCATGAGCCCAATCTATGGAAAGAAACCTCCTTGGAGGTCTGTGTTCAGAGCCCCATGAAAATTTTTGGTAGTTTTAGTGCCTTCCGATTGTTATTTGGATTTTGGGAGTGGAAAGCTAATGTTACAAACAGCTATGTTATCATTCGGACTTCATGTTTGAGAATGTTGTCTGAATGGGTGGTGTAATATGGGTGAAAACTGAAATTAATTAATTTATCTAGCCTTGCTTTCATGCTTAATTATCCTTGTTACTTGTTTTCAGCTTCAGTGTTCATAAGTTCCTCATCCCTACAACTAGTGCAAACTGGAAAAAACGGTAAAAGTGTCACAAGAGTTGTGAATTTTGTCCAATGGATCTGTTGGATCCATCATGTCCAATGGACATCCATTGGACATCCATTGAACGTGTGATGTCCGTCGGTAAAATTGTTCAATGGTGTTCAATGGATCCAATGGATCCATCTGAGTGGATCCAATGGACACAATCACCAAACATGATTTGGTAGATGGACACCAGTCTGTTATTGTCCATTGGATCCATTGTGTCCATTGGATCCAATGAATCCATTGTGTCCATTGAACACCATTGAACATGTCCATTGGATCCATTGCTCATTGTGTCCATTGTGTCCAATAGACAAAATGGATCCATTGGATCCAATGGAAACAGTGTGCAATGGATCCAATGGACATGTCCAATGGTGTTCAATGGACACAATGGATCCATTGGATTCAATGGACACAATGGATCCATTGAACAAAAATACCAGACTGATGTCCATCTATACAAACCATGTTTGGTGATTAATCCATTGGATCCTGGATCCATTGAACATCCATTGGATCCATTGAACACCATTGGACAATTTTACCAATGAACATCATGTTCAATGGATGCCCATTGGATGTCCAATGGAAGTCATTTGGACATATCCATTGGACATGTCCCTGTCTCAAAAATCACTTTGCTCACTGAAGACATGCTATCTGTCTAGACAGACGAAATGCCCAGGGAGAAAGCTTCAAGGAGAACTTACATCTGTGCAAGAACATAATTGTATGCAGTTTAAGTTAATAACTTCAGTGATAAATACATTTAAGTGTGCGACAGCAAAATGGTGCTACGAAACATAAGAATTACAAGATTTTTACTCAAAGTAAAATCTGTCGAAATTAAATTAGTCTCCTGCCAAATACATGAAGTAGCAACATTTATCATGTGGTATGTCATTTACATTTCAAGTAACAAACCAGTGCAAGTGACAAATCAATATCAACACAGCTCGCTAGTGTATATCCAAAATTGTTGCATGAATCTGTGGATTATTATTTCAATGACTATTTCATGTAGCATGGATTCACACTTGAGAATTTCCCTATGGATGGTAGATACATCCCAAAAACCCCTCATCCACTTTAGAAAAAGGGAAAAATTTTTAAAAACTGGGGATCCAAAATCTGCCAACCCTTCCCTTGGGGAAAAAATTGGGGCCTTGAAAAGTTGGTACCCTTTCAATGGGGTTCTGCCTTTTTAAATTTCCTTACCTGGGGTTTTCAAACCATTTTTTTGGGTTAACATAAGGGCCTTCCAAAATAGGCCAAAAAATTTTCAAAGAAAGGATTAAAAAAAAATTGTCGGGGTTAAAAGATGGGCTGGAGGTAAATTTTGGTTTTTTCTTCAAACTTTTTATCCTTTTATTACTTTTGGTATAGTTATATGTTTTAAAGGGGGGTAATTTCCAATTTAAATTCCGGCCTATAATTTAATAATGCAACTTGAGTATTTTGGGGGAAAAAAATTAGGCTTGGGTCAATTAGATAATTTAAACCCAAGGGTTTTATTTTCCCCCATATATCAAAAATAAAGAGAGGTTTGAAATTAAAAAAATTTTTAAAATAAGAATTTTTTTTGAACTCAATGTTTAATGAAAAAGGTAAATTTCAAATTGCGGGCAAAAAATTTTTGGAAAATTTGCCAGTGATAAAAACAATGTTTCAAATAATTTTTGAATGTATCGTCAAAAGATAGAACCAGCCCAGATTGATACTTTTTTAAATTTTTATGTACTTACAATGATTTTGGATGATCTTTATTTGCCAAAAAAATAATCATTTTAAAATTATGCTCAATCGAAACAAAACAATTCCAAACAAACCATTAACAACGGCCGGCTAAATCTTTTGGATCTCTATGAATATAGTCAAAAATCTTTTTAAACAAAATGATGTATTTTAATTAACAATCGTTTCCCAAAATTTCTTTTTCCCATCTAAATTAAAGAAACACAATGAAATGGGACAAAAAAAGAAAAAAGAAAAGAAAAAAACAAAAACCATACGGGCCACAATCTGGGGTTTTCTCTAACACTGATAAAAAAAGGACAAGGATGGGGCCGCCGGGGGGACAAATTTATTTTTTGATAGTGTTCCATTTATCTTTTTTTTTAATCTTGTGGCCTTTTAAAATCTTTAATAATGTTTAAATTTTATTTAAATTTCCTAATACATTTTTTGCCCTTTAAAACTTTTGATAAAAATTTTTATACAATGTGCCCCAAAATTTTCTTTATCTTTGCACAATTAAAGAAGAATATAAATATATTAGAACATTTTGTATCGCATTTTATCCTGTTTTGTGTATATTTTAGGGGGGGGGGGTCTTTGAGATGGAAAATAGTTTTTAGAATGAAGGAAATTTTCCCGAAAAATTTTTGGGGAAAGGTCTTGCCTTCCCGGGATTTTAAAAAAATTTCGAAACGCCGTGGGAAGAGTTTAAAAACTTTCTCCTCCCCTTTTTTGAGAATCGTCTGAAACTTTTGAATTTCTGGGAAAAATTTTTTTAGATTTTTTTTTAGGCCCAGAAGAAAAAATTCTTTTGATTTTTGGGTGCCAAATTTTTTGGGTTTTGTGGTTGAAATTTTAAAATAAAATTTTGGGTTTTGACCCAAATCAAAAACTATAAACAAATTTTTTCATTTTATCCCCAGAACTATCTGGAAAATTTTTAGGGGAATTTAAAAAATTTGGAGGGGGAAAAGATCATTTTTTAAAAGCTTGTTTGGCTTCATTGAATTAAAAATCCGATTTTTAAAAACCATCCAGGGTAAAAAAAATTTTTCCTGAAAGTTTTTGATCAGTTTTATATTTTGCCAAAAATATTTCTAAAAGAACCCAAATGCCCCTAAAAATAAAAATTCCCAAAAAAAGGGAAAAAATAATGGAAAATTTTGAAAATCCCCCCGGAAATAAAAATTTCAAAGGGAAAGAAAAATTTTTAGTAATTCAACAGGTAATTCAAAAAAAAAATTTT